>VXBO01010261.1:402216-442275 GCA_013400135.1 Rhinoptilus africanus | reverse complement strand
AAAAAAAAAAAAAATCATATTTTAGTTTCCCGCTTTGTTTCCTATTTCCCGTAAATACTCCTTTAGCCAGCGTTACCTCTGGGGGGCGC
The DNA here is from genome assembly GCA_013400135.1 of Rhinoptilus africanus. Taxonomy (NCBI): domain Eukaryota; kingdom Metazoa; phylum Chordata; class Aves; order Charadriiformes; family Glareolidae; genus Rhinoptilus; species Rhinoptilus africanus. Next base: position 442,186 of record VXBO01010261.1, on the reverse strand, counting down.
GCGCGGGCCGGCAGAGCCCCTCCGCAGGGAGCGGGCATCCTCCCGACGGGTATTTTTTTTTTCCTAACGCTGCTTTATTTTTGTTTATTTCACTCCTTAACGGGGCCTATCAAAGGAATGTCGCTGACGAGGTGGCGGGGGAAGCTGCTTGTCCAAACTTCAGGGCCTTTCCTGCGTGTCTGCCACTCTGCGCTGCGCCCCATCCCTCCCCATTTCCGCCTTTCTGGCACCAAAAAGGGGCTCGGCCCCCCAAGTGCAAAAGGCAGGAGAAGTTCTGAGCCCAGCGGAGGAGGGGTTGGTGCTCGGCTGAAACGCGCGGCAGGTTTTGTCGGCCTTGCCGTAATGATTTATGTGAGGCCGGTTGAAGGCAATGGCTGAGAACGATCTCAAAAGTTTCTCTGTTTAATCCTTTTGCCAAGATTAAAAATTCTTTGCAATTTAGATTTGAATGTTTCCCCCAGTAAATTGCTCAGATGTTATAACTTTTATAAATACGGGGTGTGTGTGTGTGTGTTATTCCTAACAGATTTCATTGTTAGAACGTTTATCCTGACATTCAATTTATTTTTGATTTATTCTAAATTCCCCTTCTTTTGTTTCGGTGAGCTTAATGTGTTGTGTTACATCCTCTTGGCCCAGTTAAAAATACTAATAAACCTTCTAAACTGGATCACAAAAGCCCTTGTCCTCTTTTTCAGAGTACTGATAACTCTATGTTGTTTCATTAGTAAAATTACATTGTTACTGCGTTTCTCATCCATGACAGCTGTGAAAATACAGCCCCAATGTACATGGATGTTCTTTGTTGTCTTCTACAACATCTAATTCATTTTCTGTCATTATAGAGTTTGTTGGCATTCATATCTCCGAACCTGTCCATGTTTTGGGTTGGTTTTCCCTGGAAGTAATTGTTTGTAGTTCTCTATCCTCTGTCTTGTTTGTAGATTTTCTACCCCCATATCTCACTTCTGTTAGCCTCTTTGTACTCATTTTTTTTGTTTTCTATGGTGTTTTCAACATTAAGTTTCATCTAAGAATTGATTCAGAATGCAGTGTATGCCTTAGTCCAGTTCATTAATAAAGATGTTAAATAGAACTGTGACTAACGCTAATCCCTCTGGCACACAGCTGGACACTTCCCTTCCAACTCAGTACATTGCCACTCATCATTACCCTTTGCTTATGGTCTGTCAGCCAGTTTTCAGTCTATGCAATAGCGTATCACATTCCCAGCTCTTCGGAGTTTGCCCACAGAGCAAGAGAAGAGTTTTTAAAGAAATTACACCAAACATCATCCCTTTTTGCTTGGTTCCACCAACGATTAAGTCCATTTAAAAAAATAATCTATTTATCTGATGTCTTGCTCATTAGTTGTCTCTTCTTTTGATTGCTATTTCATCTCAGCTTTTTCCTAAAATCAATTTTGCTTCCACATTGTCTATATTTTGTTCCCCTTGTCTATATTTTGCTTCTGTATTGGCCAGCAAGGACTCGCCAAGATCTTCTTCCCTATTTGAAAACCAGAAAGGAAGTATGTGTATATATATATATATATTTTTTATTTTTTTTAAGTCTAGTAAATGTCTTTAGAATGCAGAGCAAAATTAGCTAATTTTACAGTAACTTATCTACAGCAATAAGCCTGTAAAGAGAAATGAGGAAAGAGAACTAACTCCTCTTGTGTAGTTTTCCTGGAAAGAGCTTTAAAAGGTGCCTTACATTTGTTTGCTATCCTCACTAATTCCTTAAAAATTCCTTAAGATATTGAGACGTATATCAGATAGACATATTTATTTGGTGTTTCCCGGTATGATTTCTTTTTTCTAAGTATGTTCTTCATTAACGTTTTCGAATACTTACTGATCAACTCTTTTCAGATGTTTCCAGTTCTTCTTTCTCCTTCTGCATTTCTACATGCCAACGTTTTATTAATTTCTCAGAATTATGTTTTTGGTAGTCTGTTACTCATATGTTGCCACAGTGTCTGCGTTCATTTCTTGGTTTGAAGTCTAATACTTTCTGAGCAGAGGCACCAGGCGTCATTATATCCTCGCATTCCTAATTTTACCCTCTTGCTGGACTTCTGTAGTGTTGGCTTCTCTGCTGTAGTCTTTCTCCTCCAGATAATGACATTGCTGACAAAATTGAGTCTCTAGGATGTGTTCTAAAAATATGCGCCTGAGGAATTGAAGACATACTGTGAAGGGAGTAATGTAAGTGAAGTAGACCTTACTGCTGGGTCTCTCATTATTTGTATGTAGCCATTAAAGGCAAGATTTTTCCAAAATGAGAGCCAAAACGATAGGCACCTTAAGAATTGGGCTGACATTCAAAAGTGTTTAGTGCTAAGCATCTCCTCTTGGCTTAAGTGGCTTGATATTTTCCACTGCTTTTTGTCATGTATTACAGATAATTTTTCTTTAACTCACCAGTTCCTTTGATTCTCGTCTTAGGGTCTCAGAAATGTATATAATTTTGGGAGATGGTGCAGACAGGCAGCAACTGCAGTAATATGAGTAAAGCTACTGAGTTTTGCCACCTCTACAGATGGTTTAAGCCAATCTCAAACCCCATGTTATTTGCCTCTGTTGCCAGCCAAAGACTTCCAGGCAGCAGTTAAGGTTTCTGCAGTGGTACAAACATGACAAAGTATCTTTACCTTAGGCAAATACTTACTTTACTGATTTTTATGACAATTTGATATGGGGTTTTCAGCCTAATTTTGACCACCACCTTTTCTGTGGTAGGATGGTAACCAGAGATATTACCATTCATGAGAATCTCCTGTGACCGTCTCCCTAAATTCGTTGCAATTTTCTCATTAAAATCTTAATTGCTTCCTTTCCTGCATTTCTGTCTGTGACCCTTCATAGATCTGCTTTCAGATTTCTGACTTCTTTCCTGCCATATACGACAGAGAAACAAGAATCCTTGCTTTTTCATGCTTTTTTTTTTTTAATCAGTAATGCAGAAACATGTGGCATTGTAGGAGACTAGTGAAAACAGTGATTTGTTTCAAAACTTATTTGCTAGCCAAAGGCTTTTCATAATTCAATTTAGTGATTTCTTTCAATAACCTATTTTAGAAAGTTTGAAGCTGCTATTTGAGCATTCGTGAAAGGTGCTGGCTGCAGGCAGATCGTCGTGTATCTACGTTCAGTGCCTGCTTGACCTGAGTGTCAAAATGGGAAGACAGGAGACAATAATCCTTGCTGATGCATTAAAATGGAGAGGTTAGATTATGTATCTTCAGCAATACGCTGTGAATAACGAGCCTCAGCATAGGGCTGCTGCACCTGTCATTGCTGGAGGGCAAAGAGGCAAGTGGTTCCAAAGGGAACTGACCTTTTTCTTTTAGGCATTGAGTCAATCCCATATCCTAAGGCACACATTCTGCGTTAAAATTATGATAACTCTCCTAGTATTATGCTGAAGAACAGACTCTGGTAAGAATCTATGGAAAAAAAACCCTTAAAATGATGGTGATGGTGGTTTATGTCTTGTTTTTAATTAAGCCTTTATAGGAAATGTATTCTGTAATTTTGAGACATCACTAAAACAATTAAGTCCTTCTCTGATTAAGATAAATTTAATTGAATTTTAAAATAAAATTTTGAAATGTTGTTTGTCTGAATTAGCAGCTTGCTGGATACCAAAAAGTAAATGACAATACTTGTCACTAACTGGGATTCACAAAAAACTGCATCCTTTTAAATAATGTAATGTATAACAGAGCATATATCCAGCGTCTGCTACCTCAGCTGAATTTGTACGCATAAGATCTGATTTACAAATAGACAACTTTCTGTTAAATTATTCACATGTCATAATAATTGATCTTACAGAGCTGATCTTGTGCTGGAGCATATATGATCATAAATTCAATGAAGGCAGCCACCATCTTTGTGATGTTTGTCCAGCTAAATCCTTCAGTGAATAAAATAATAAAGATGCCAGCTGTGTTTGTTTTATGATCACTGCTGCAATAGGAGGCTGGAAATACAAGTGAATAAAGGCTCTAAATTTTTGTGTTGGATTTATGAACTCAGAATCTTACTGCAAAAAATTTAAATGAAAAAAAATAAAATTTTTGCTTCTGTCACATTCTCATAAATTTACTGTTTGCTTTTTTTGTTCCTATTGTTTAGGAATCCAGAATAGTTTTAAAATATTGCTGTTGTTTGGACCCAAACTTACAAAATCCAAGGAAAACTTGTAAAAATAGATGACATTTATGCTTTTCTCTCTGACACCATTTCAAGTTAAGAGTGGGCCATCATTTTTGCATTGCCTTCTTTGGGTAGATTCTATAGCAATCTTAAATCTCTGTTTACTACTGCATTATGTTAGTATGCCTCAAACTAATTTAACCACCCTGAAGTAAAAAAATCATACTCCGGATTATTATTGGCCTTCCTTCAGCGTTATGACTTTTGTAGAATAGTGTTATATTCCTTTTTATTTCTTTCCTATTTGATCCATAAAGTGCCCTTGAGTCAAGCTTTATTCTGCAACCGTGAGGGCATGAATCTTTCCTGAGATGTTGACAGATAGTGTTTGGTGAATTATCATTTTCTGTCAGATACAGCCTAGGTCTACACTGCTAACTAAAGCAGAGCCAGGGACTCTGGTCTGGCCCCGGGGCCCTGTGGCAGACCGTAGCCACAGCTGTACTAAGTAACACTTGGGCATGCATCTCCCCTGGGCTTTGTGTGGTCCCCATGCAGCTGCAATTACTATTTTTGGGGTGTTCAATATTAGTTTTTAATTCAAAATTTCCAGAACAGCATAAGACCAATGCTGCAGACCATGAGAATTGTATTTTGTAGCATACGACTGAAGGTAATACATTGCACGCCCTGCTTACAAGCTGGGCTGGTACATGCTGCCTTCTGGGAATGGTCCCTGGCATGGGTTCTTCCTTGAACTGTGCCTAGGAGTTGGGTTTGGAGAATGCCAGTTGGCATGGGACAAAATGTGGTCACTTGGTAGTTGAGTGGTCAGGCTGTCCCCCTAGCCCCGCTTAATTTGTGAATACAGGCTTCAGCAGAGTCGTTCTTGCTATTCCCTGCACCTAGCACGCTTGGGCACATTCCCAGTGAGGTTCCTCCTCTCACTGTAACGCTAGCATCCTTTGTTACCTAGGCCTGAAGCTTTAGGGATGTTTTTTTGTCTTTCTTTTCCTATCTAATGCATCCAGGCTGCTATATACATTTTACAGGTGTTTTTTTTTTCTTTCCAGGTTTTCCAAGATACTTTTTTTCCTTCCCCAACCAACTCTGTCACTCAGGTCTTGATTATCATAATGTACTTCTCATGTCTTCTCCTGACCAAACACGTTTCTTCACATCATACAAAAAGCAACCAGTAAATTCAGTTTATTTTTCTTGTGAACTGTTTAGCTCCACTGCCTGTTCCCCTGCATCGTTTTTGAGCTCTTATCCTTTTCGAAATCCTGCATAATTACGGCTCTTCTTCTCTCCCTTCACAAAGCTCTGTATATGCTCCTATTCCCTATTCTTATGTTAGTGAGCCCTTGCTCATATTTAGGTCTTCTCCTGTCCCCCAGATAATCTGGGCAGACTCACAATTGCTGTCTTCCTTTCTGGGAATCAGATGGGCTTGTGCCCAGATAGTGCATTTACCAGCTGTGTGTGATCCTTTTGTCCAGGCTTCTTGTTCTCAGTTTGGAAGCTGCTAGGACTAGTCCTTGTCTGCCTCAAAGGCCTGCTTTCACAGAAGGTTAACATCCATTTAGGACCCTAAAATGGTACCCAGGTATTTATTTACCTGCCCATCCAGATTCAGTGGCAACACGAGTGACCAGATCTGTCAGAGCTCCAAGGGAAATCTGACCTTTAATGGTGACTATTATAGATAAGAATTTTTATTTTAGTTCTTAAATCACCTATGCTGATTTATGTCTAAATAGCAGTAACTCCCTGCTTAGCTGTCTCTTTCATGCTATTTCGACAGGTTAGGTTTTGCAAAAATAGTTCAGGATTGAGTCCTTCCCTACTGCAAGCCAATTTCTGACCGGTCAGATACCACTGCGTCCTCACACATATATGAGCGCAAGCACTTAAAATCCATGCATTTCAGTAGTTGATAGCTAAAATATATGGAATTTGTGGTTTGGTCATTCATCTGCAACCTGTTTATAATTAAATAGGCAGAAACTATTGTGTTAAATCAAGCAGATTTTTAAAAAGACATTTCAGTATGTGTGGATATGTAGTGTTTCACTTTTTAAAAGAAAATCAATGCAAAATCAGGTTACTTTTTCTCCAAATTTCCTACTAGAGAGAAATCACTGTTTTCCCCTCTACAATGGTCTCTGTGCCTAAGAAACCCTTGAATAATTACCCTCATTTTTTCCCTTGTTCAAGTTCAAAGTCAAATTGAGATTTCTTTTAACAGATTGGCACAAGCATATTTGTCTCTTCACAAGTATTACTGCTGTTGGTATCAGGCACTGGATTTTCAGTCTGCCAGCTTCTCCCTACTGGAAGATGACCAAAGGTTCCCTTTAGAAAGTATCTATCTCCATTAATGTAAAGAGAAAGAGGGGTGCGCTAAATAAGGGAAGTGAATCTGGAGGAGGAATGGCACCTTCTGCACTACAGTGCTGCTGTGAATGTGTCTGCCCATCCCCTGATCTCGTGTAATGTCACCTCAACCAGGTACTTCAGGGTCAGGAAGCTGCAGCTACTTCTGTGTGATATGTTTGTCTAAATGTGTAGATAATAATACATAATAATGTATTTTGACTGCATAGCATTGAATACATTGGTATTATTACCATCTTGGTCTCCTCCTCTCAATGTTTACTAGTTCTGCATCATTTCCCTGTCATGTCTTAGCTTAGGAGTATAGTTGCAAAAAGACCAGGATGCCTACTTGTATGTAATTGCTTAGTCTCATTGGGTTCAGCCAGGCGACTCATATACATGAAGTTAAATAAATGCATATGCCTGGGGTCTGTCTTCCTGAGCTTTCTAGGCTTGGGGCATTCTCTCTGCCTCCAAATCTCTATCCACCTTTAATGAGCTGTATAAATAAATACAAAGTACTCCTGTTCGTTCCATATCCATAAAAATATACTTGATTAGCTGAGAGGTATACAATAATAGAAAAGATCAGCCCCATCCGATGTTTTAGGGAGCTGTGGGAGGACAGGACAAGTAGCTGCTTCCAAGTGGTTGACGGATCTGAGGCCCCGGCAAGACAGATTTGTAGGTTAACTGTGATAAATGATCTTTGGCTTCACTGACTAAAGCAAGGTCACCCTTCTCAGGGCACTGCCTGCATGCTGCAACCTTGCAGCAAATTCTGGTTGAAGTACTGTGCAAACAGACCAGCTCTTATTTACATTAGAAGGAAATTAAGACTTTTCAAACCCAGGATGATAACATACCGTACAAGAGGGCAGAGATTTATAAGGCGGTGCCAATGTTTATTTACTAGAATTTAGTTCTATCTTTTTAGTTGTTGTTTTGGTTTTGGGGCTTTTTTTTAGTTTTCCAAAGGCAATAGGCCCAAAAAAGACAGAGGGTTTTTTTTCTTTCTGTAGTCATTTAATAAGGGAAAATAGGGGAAAGTTTGTTTACTGCCCTAGTGGCTGCACCCACTTGACAAATTTGAAATTCAGAGTTTAGTTGTTTTTTCTTTGGAGTATTTTTTCCTTCGATTTCTTCGAAGAAAAACAATCCAGGTTGTTGAGGGTGGGAGTAGGAGAAGCACAGAGCTTTGACTGCATTGTGTGCCAAGGTTTATTTCAGCTATTTCTATGTTTGGGGGTGGGGGGTTATTCCTCCTTTTTTTTGGCTTATGTCCAGCCAGTGAGGAAATAAATATGCGAAGAAAGAATGCTATGGAATGTTAACTCCACTGCCGTATTTTCTTCCTTTTATCATGCCCCAAGATTCAGTGAAGTTGATATAAATTCACCATGCCTTCTTTTAAAAAGCATAACAGAAAGGCATTCTTCCTTTAAGAGTCAGACTGTAAAAGGTGATTTTCTTTCACTGAGTTTGGTTTAAGCCTGTAAAAAGCATTAAGTGAAAAATCTGATATATTTGTTAGGGCATTTATTGCATTACTAACTTATATTTTCAGTTCTCAGTGAAAGGTTTATAGAGAACATAAACCTTGAAGAGTTTTTGTTCAGGATTAAAGATACATTTTCCCCATTTTCTGGTGAAATAATAGTTCATAAAATGATTGGGGTGTTGGTAATTATTTTTAGCTCTTTTTATTTTCTAAGGATATTCTGTTCAACTTGCTAAGGTGCATGATGAAGACCTTTCAAAAGCACTCTCCTTGATCAGACAATTCATGTTTAAAGAATTTCAAAATCAAAAGCTTCTGATTATATTTCACCACCATGTTGTTGTTCTTCATTAATTACACTTACAGACAGCAAAGATCTTCCAGTAGACTATAAATCTAGTGTATTCAGTAGTAGTCTGTCGTGGTGTTAGTAGTACACTATGTCTTCCATAATGAACTGCTTTAATACTGGGCTAATTGGGATGCTGAAAGAACTAAAATAGCTGATTGGTGGCGGCATGTAAAATCAAAAAGAAGTAATTGCTAAATTATTTCTTTCTAGGGCAAAATGGTAAGGCATGTTCTAATTAAAATTTCTTGGGAAATACTTTTCCTGGGAAATACCCGTATCTAAGAGAAACTGCTGAAAACAAAGTGAAAGAATATGAAATACTTCAGATATTCTTCTTCTAGTTTAAAGAATTAGTTGTGTTTTTAAACAGTAGCAGAACATTGTACCCAGCAGTCATGTTGCTTGGAATATCACAACCTCAGAATTCCCAGGAATTAAGGGAGTTACGTGATCATGTCACAGAAAGCCACGTTCTCAATAGCTTAAAGTATGTTATCGCTGGACATACATTGTATATTTGCTGTTTAAATAAGCTTATTTTTCTTCTCTTTAATGTCTGCCATGCAGACTCCATAGTTCTTGCTTGATGTGATGCTCCAGCATATATTATCCTGGCAAAAAGATACCTGCTATCAACTGTAAACCTTATTCTGTATCAAAATGGTATAGGACAAGTGGGGAAAATACCTGCAATATTGTCACTGAACAGCATTAGCTGTCTTCATGGCCTAAGCTCTCAATAGCCAGCACTGGGTTTCTCTGGAAGGTTTCATAGCACAGCATATTTCTTCTGAGACATTAGAGCAAGAGCTACCCTGGGTGCATGCCAGGCTGTAGAAGGACAAATCCCAGGATACTCTTAAGTCCGATGCCCATTGTCTGATTATCTACAAGCTTAGTATTTAAAGCTCAAATCAACCAAATTTAATTTTTAAAGGTGTTGTGTTCTGTAAGGCTTCTGGTTCCTATATGAAGGAAACCTTTCATGCTGGATATTGCAAGCAGTGTCATGTTGTAGAAATACAGTAATACAGAAACAGACACTAAAACATCAAATCTAGTGCAGTGTCAGGGAGGAATAGACTCATATCTAAGTTTTTGTCTTGAGCTACATTCAGTGGTGACACATACAAATGATTTTATGATCTAGCCATGACTGAGCTTAATGTCCATTATCAAATGCGAATTGCCGTGAGAGGTTGGATCACGTTGTCTGGGTTAGGTATGACCGAATGAGGTCTGATGCCTCGCGTGACTCATGCGCAGTTTAAGTAAACGACTTAATTCTCCATTCTGAGAAGTTTAGGAGCTGCAACTATTACGGTTCACGTCCTGGGTCGTCAGATTCTTTTAAAAATTTACCAAGCATATAAAAACTATACACCTAGAGGTAAACCTATATTAATTAAAATAGAAAAAAAAATCCTAGTTGCCTATATTGTTAGAAGCTTCATTTGTTATGTTCGCTTTTTTTCATGATACGCTATTCATCTTGGCTGCTTTCCAGCTAATGGCATCTGTGCAACTGTCAAGTGAGAATTAGTTCAGAGGGGTCAGGGTTATTATTACCTTCCTGGAATGCACCGAATGAACTTACCTCCACAGCTTCCCAAATGGGGCTCTGACCTCTTTTACATCTACAGTAGCAGCAATGCCAAAGAATCAAACACTGATACTTTTATCTCTGTTCCATATCCGTGAATACTTATCATTGGTTGTCATGGCTTTTATTTTAATAGCAAACATTTCGACCACCTTTTTGGTACTTCAGCAGTACAGACTGTGTACTGCTGATGTGTGATGTTGTAATAAAAGAGATCAAGCTAATTTCTACATTTCCAAAGAGATCATTTCATACGCCCTTACAGAAATGGTGAAGGTCTGAAGACTGTGGAGTGCAGCATTGTGCAGGAGCACAGAGCAAGGATAGATGCTGGGAGCAGTTTAGCCACCAGCTCATCTAAGAAGCCTGAGCGGGATGTTGCACCAGTGTGGCAGTCTTCCTTCTAATGAGATACCGAGCTAGAAGAGTACAATTAAACTGGTGGCCTCGGGAGCCTGGAGACCGTACTTTCCTGCCTTGCATGTGTAGAGAGCTCAGTGTTTTTGTATCTAAACTGCTGACACCACCTCAATTTGGGAAAAGCAAGAAGGGCATTGGGTGTTTGGAGACATACCTCTCCTAAAGAACGTGCACAGCCCAGCACAAGGTTAGGACTGCTGCTGGCATCCCCATGCAGGTGTGGGGGACGACCCCAGCACTGAAACGTGGTTCCTGTGGCTGCGTTTGACTGTAATGTTTACTGTACCTCTGCGCTGTGCTGTAGAGCCAATTCTGTATTTTGTGATTGATCAGCAACAAGTAAAACCCTCCTTCAGTGAGCCTTCAAAAGCTTTTGTCTCTCTTTGTTCATCACTTTTAGTACTCAGTACCCTCTGTGTAAAACACTGAGAAAAGCGATAACGTCTTTACTCCGTTAGATTCTCGTCTTGAGGTGCTGCTTTATGTCTTCATCTGTATCAAAAGCTAAAAGCGTCGCATCAAAACTTGCCTTCACTTGTTGCGGAGGTTTCATGATGGCTAAATAATCTCTGCAACAGCTCCGTGGAGGCGCACCAGGCGCGTTAGGGAAGCAGCTCCTGCACGCTGGCACTGGCATATCGGGTCTTTGAAGACGGTAGGTGTTCTCGGCATGGCTGTAACAACAGAAAAGGCTGCTGATATTTAGTAAAAAGGAAATGTTACTTTTTAGGCAGGCACTGCTCGGATTTGTGTGCAGTGTAGCTGCTGCTATTAGGGCTGCACGTGTATTCAGAGGTGCAAAACTATCAAGGTGCGGGAGGGCCTGTCTGTATCAGCTAATAGTATCGGAAGATAATGAATTTGCAAAGAAATAATTAACTGTAATATGCATTGTTGGCACAGTTTTGTGTCAGAACTCAGGAGAGGCCTAACGCCTGGAACAAGGGGGAAAGACTGCCGTGCTCAAGCAGACTCGGGTGAAAATGGGGAATATGGCCCTCGTGGTGGTGCGACGGTAGGTGAGATACTGCAGGGACTATACAGGGACCTGTTACTGATGGGACCATGGCATCACCTGAGAAATGAGCTGCGAGGGTTACCATTATGGCCTGTCTGATTTGCACCAAGATGTTAAATTTTTTGTTTATTCTCTTCTTGCCGTTAAACTTTAAACTCTGATAAATGGAGCAATTGTTCAGGTTAACTGTGGCTTTGTCTTTCAGCACTTCATGTTGCAAGGGATTACTTAGAATAAAGAAGCAGAGCTGAGATTTCCAAGGGGAATTAGGTGCCTCACTCCTCTAGGCCATGCTGCAAACGCCAGTTGAGAAATGAATTAATGATATGCTGTGAGAGTCGTATCTTCACATGGAAAATATGCACAGTAAATGATTTTTGCTTTGGGAAGTATTTACATCATGCTGTTAGGAGTATATAGACAGCATGTTATCTCCATTTGTTTTAATGCCTATTTGTCTTAATTATTAATGTGAATTTGAGCTGCCTTCTTCATTGCATTTAAAAGCAAATCACCCCAAGTTCAGAAGTTCACTGCACATGCCCAAAACTTTTTTTTCCTCAAGAGCTTAAATCAAACTTCAGTGATCTTAGTCATGTTCTGCTTGACCAAATACTGACCTTCCTCTGCAGTAGAAAGACATTTAAGCCTGTTTTCTAAAATTAAATCAAATTCTTGTAATCCAATGAGATTTACAACTGCTCAAGCCTAGTCAGATTCATATATGTTTAAAGTGAGACAGGTTCATATGGTGTTTGTTTTTCTTGAGCTAAGGCTGTATGTAGCATTTGGGATTAAGTTGAAAATCAATGTGTTTCCTAAATGTCACCGGAGTAGGTCTGTAAAAATATTGCCAATATTTCTCCAAACAATATCGACATATTATTTAATACTCAATGCAGAAGGTTTCACTGTATTCTGCTGTATGCCACATTTTCTGAAAGTATGTGTGCTGTCAGGGCTAGTAACTGTTTCTTAGTGATTAGTGTGACAGTAAGTGAAGCGTGAATATTGAGACTTGCCATATCATGCATGCCAAGTTCCTATATGGCCCAACTGCTGTGAGACAAAACATGCTATTATGTTTTAGACACAAAGCCATATTGTATGAAATTCCATCCTGTCACATACTGAAGGAGGTGTGTTTAAAAATCAAATATTTTTTTTTTCTTCAGTTCTTTTTGTTAACTTTTCTGTATTAGATACTTAACTACTGAACCCCATCAGAAAATTCAGCCTTTGTCCCTGTTGAGGAATCGTGTTTCAAACTTACATCAGACAAATTGTTAATATTTTAAGGAGGAGATTTTAAAGAAACTATTGTGGAAAAAAAAAGGGGGGGAAAGAAATAAAACCAAAAGGTTTTGACATTCCAGACCACTGAGGTTATGCACTAAATGGGTTTCTCCAGACTATTCTGATGTAGTAGATGTAATTTAAATACATGATCATACAGTGCGTTTTTCATAAGTAAAAGAATAGCTTGTCCTTAAACAAAGCGGTAAAATTAGTCATGCATTCCACTAAGGCATCGCTGTTAAGATTGACAACCTTAGGAGCCCACATGCATATGCCTTTTGCAGCGTCCACTGCTTTCCAGAAGTGCCTTTGCAGAAGATGTGGGGTTTGGAGAAGAATTGTTTCATTGCCGTGTGAAGCTCCATAAACAAAGTTAGAACTTTGATGTAGAACTTTAAAGATACAGCTGAGCCTAGCTAAAAGTGATGATTTGATCCATAGGTTACTTGGATGATCTTCTTCGGCCTGTATTTCACAGGAGGTGAGACTTGATCGTTATGGTCCCTTCTGAGTTTAAAATCTATAAATGCTTGGGAACATAATACTAATAATGTAGCGACTGGAATCTTCAAAGCTCTATAGAAACAACTAACACCACCACCAGCCCGCCCCCCACCAGCACTATTCGGAGTGTTATCAGGGCAAGTAAATGTAATAATTATAGCAGATTGAACTGTTTTTGCAGACAGTGCAATGAATTTAGTCTTTTTTTCTATTTATTAATTATAAAACCATTTCTAATTTTGACTGATTTATTCACAATTATATCATTAATTGATGTGACTGTGTTGCAGCCCTAGATATTTTTGTTGGGTCTATGTTGTATTAATGTGTAATCTGCTGATTATTTGATACTTATCTTTGGCTTCTTGATTCAACTCAGTGAACGGGTATCTTTTTTGTTTCTAAACTGGGAAGGTGACTTTGGCTTCCTACTCAAAATATTTTCACTTTATATTAGTTAATCTGATTTTCTTGCTAAAAAAAAATCTTAGCAGTATGCCAGGTACATTGGTGACAGTCAAAATGTTGGCACTACTCTCTTTAAGAGCACAGAGGAACCAGGGTGTCATCATCCGTAATTTTACCTGCAATTCAGAATTCATTAATGTTTGAATATTCTTTTCTTTTGCTTTGCTGCACTTAATTAGCATCTTCGCCATAGGTATGGATCAGCTAAGGAACGGTACAATTCTTACATTGGAGGGTAATATTTCACTACTTATTTAAGTGAGCTCATTTTTCTGACTTAACAGAAGTTTTCATTCAAGGCAGAGCAAGTTTACTATGGCTCCGAAAAATGATGCAGCCACTTCTGGGGGCGAAACATGCATTGGTGAAATGATTTGCCAGGACCTCTGACCAAATAATTGGTGCAGGTGGGATTAGGCAAGACAGTTCTCATAGACTCAGCATAATCACCAATCCATGGGAATTTTGGGTGTGTAGAAGAATTAATACCAATTCTAACTGAATATTTACCCCTCCTTTTCCTTTCTTTGTTAAGAATAGCCTTTTCTCGTGGTATTTTTCTGTGTTCTGTAATGAACTTTCCTGTAATTTTCAAAAAAGTTGAATGAAACAATTTCTACAATCTGGTAGTTTAAGGAATCTGGAATTAATACTATTGTAGAATCTAATTTATAGGCAATGACTGTTTCATTCAATATGCCTTTGTTTTGTCATGAATTGAAAATGAAATCAGAAAAGTTATGCCCATCAGAAACACTAAAGTTTAGCATCTGTTTAACCTCGAATAACAATTCCAAATCCTCATCCTGGGGATTCTGTAAGATTATGACTAATGAGAAATAATATACTAATGTGGTCAGCACTTCTTGACCATTCATCCTTGGGAATTTCAGGACAAATATCCTGCCTGTTCTCAAAAAGAGATCAGATAGACATTTATATTTTCTTACAATATTCCCAAGCGTATAGCTCTCAGTGAAACAAAGAGTTTTCTCAGACTACCCTAGGTAGCTTAGAAAAGATAATTCACTTAAAATTTAATGTTTGCATTGCATTAACACCTAATGAAGAGTCAGCCCCCTGCTGTGTGAGTATATGAAAAAAATTAGAAGTCAGGAATTCCTGAAAGACAAATGTCTTTATGAAACATGATTCATATGTTGTTTGTTACATGTCAATGGATTTTAAAATGTGATACTTTACAAAGCCGTATGAATACTGCTGTTACTTTAAGCTTGGATTTCATGGGTTTAGATAGTAGTAACCATTTGTTTCCAGCACTGTAAATTTTCAGTCTATCAGTATGCTCAATAAAATGTAAATGGAAGAATCAAAACAGTTGCTTTCAAGATGCTGTTGCTCATGATCCTTTAGCATACTAGGCAGGGCATATGTGATAGGGTGTATTTTATGCTCTATATTTGTAAAATGTTTATGAATTCTGAGCTATCAATCCAGAAATAATTCATTGACTCACTAACCTGAGGAATATCTTTCCTGGTAGAGCCCCCAAACGGACTTTCTCTTTATCCTGGCTAGCGAGACTTGGTGTTTCAACTGTGCTGACTGCAGATGGAATTAGTAAACAGAATAATGAGATTGTTTTTCAGATAAACCTTCTTGTTTGTGTTTCAGGCTGAGCTATGTGAATCATGCGGAAGATCTAGCCTCCAAACTACTCCAGTGTTTCCCAAAGAACAGATTATCAGCACAGGCAGCCCTGAGCCATGAGTATTTCAGTGATCTGCCCCCCCGGCTATGGGAGTTAACTGATAGTGAGTATAACCACCTTCAAATCGATTAAAAACAAAGATGCTAGTTCATAGAGATGCATATGTGTATGCTAACACTCATGCAGATGGCTTCATGGACATACACAGCCACACACAAAATATGTGAGTGCAATTGCGTAGTTTGAAATTACATAGTTAGCTTGACACAGGAAAAAATGGATTCTTTTTTTCTTTTTGCTATCTCTGCTCTGCAGTCTGCAGCCAGCTATCTTTGTATTTGATTATGTGTGCAGCCAAGAGAATTATCTGAATTGTCATAAAGCAAAAGGAAAAATACAATTTACATATTTAGTGCTTTTCACTTTATAATATACAGTACTTCTTAACTAGCTGCGGCATACAGGATAAAAATCCAGCCGTGTTTGATTCACAGAACCTCTATTTGTTATAACAGTAACCTTTAAGGAAAGGGCTTGGCATTCGGAAGTCTGAGAAACACAAAGTAGACAATCAGTTAATTTGCTGAATTAGACTGTGTAAGAAGAGGATGGCAGATGATATTATTAACTAGGAATGCTTTCAGTATTTGCATACATCTTTTTATTTCTTTTATTAAACAAAATGCATTCCAGTTGACTTGGCAAAAATATTCCTATAATCATGTATGCTGACAATTATATCTTTAATAATTGTAAATCATTTATATCGTACTTGTCCATCTATTTTTCCAATGTTAAAAGCACACTACTATTTATTCTGGGGAAAATTATTATCATGCATGATATTTGTGATTCAGAATCTGTTTCACGGGGGAGTAACAATCAGCATTTTGCTTTAACTCAATGTGGTGTAGAGAAGCATGCTTGCAACAGAACAGTGTATGCTATTTTCTGCTTCCAAGCATACATCCATTAGCAAAAGATCTAAATCCAGTACTTAGAGACAAAAAGTTCAGAAATGCAACAATGGCACGTGTCTGTGTAACTGTGTCTGATTTAGAAGTTTGCTTGCAAAAACTGAGCTCAGCTTCAGAATATTAATCCACAATAGATTTTGTTTATGCCAGGGTCTGTACGAAAACTTTCATCTTCTAAAAGTTTATGGTTTCCTTCCCCAACAGCTGGAATAGTTACATTTTGCACTGGTTCTGTGGCCTGGCTGGACCCTACTCCTTACTCTGCTCTGAAGAGCACTCTCCCGTTTTCAGAATATTAACACTGAAACCAAACTAAGATCACTAAGTTTTGTCCATCACCATCTCTGGCACAGACCGTGTCCTTGCTCTGCAAATAGATTCCCAGTTTCTTCCTCTGCCACGCTAACCCACCACTCAGTTTGCTGACTGCGGTACTTTATAAAATGTAAATTCAAAGGATGTCGTGTAAATTAAGGCTGTCTTTGCTGAAACCGGTGCAAAGAGATTCATTTCTTCAGAACTAATGAAACATCAAGAATGCCTTTTTCCACTAAATGGAAAACAAAAATCATTCTGCAGTGGTGACATCTCAATCCTTCTGACTGGGTGATTTAGTCTTGCCAGGATTTTGAATTCTGAATTCTGCAGTAGTACTTTTCTGTTAATATGGACTTATTACCCACTTGCCACTTAGTTTATCAGTCAGTGGTTAAATCCAGTTCTATCAGTGAAGTAAATGCCTACACATTATCACTCTGCAGCAGGCTGCCAACAGAGACAGTCTTGTCCTAGTCATTAACAAGCACAATGTATGCAGAACACCAGAGGGGAATTAAAACCACAAAAAATACCTCAGGGTGGTATTTTTAATATGAGAATTTAATTTGTAATTTCACAGATTAAGAATTTTGGCTGCATTAATCCTTTTATCAGCTCACAGCAGGTTATTTGCAGAAGCATAACCATAAGGCGATATTCATTGGCAGAAACACGTCTTTGCATAACGTTAAACATCAGGAGCAGTGAAACCTTTTGAAGGGGGGAGAATAAAGATGAAAAATCATTATATTTTAAAGCAAGGTTCTTCTAAATGCCTCCAGTAAAATTTTGAGTTAGAGAAAGACTGTTTCTGTGTCTAGTAGATAATCATTATGAAGCATAAATCCAGATGCAAGAAAGGACAATCCCAGTATCAAATACTACAATCATTTCTATTTAGTATGACTTGGATATACTTGTAAACATATTTACAAAACAAAGAAGTCATATACTTTGGACAGTTGGGAAAATGTTTACTGTGTAGTGAAATTACCAGTTTTTGTGATTCTAGTTCTCTGGGTTAATATTTTACATTGGGAAAGACTCGCTATTGATAATTAATGAGATTTAGGTATAAATACATTGTGACTTTATGTACAACAGAAGTGTGTGTACACACAAAATCTACTGCCTCCTAATCAAGAGACCACTGCGATTTTACAAATCCTTGATGCATTCATCATGGAATATGTTTTGTCCAACATACTCCTAATGCTGAATTGCAAATTTGGTGATTTAGCACTAAATGGACTCTCAGGTGAGGAGGAAGAAAGAGAGAGAGAAAAAAACCAGTTACATGATTTTCCATCAGAAAATATTGTTTCTATGGAATCACAGTATTTCACAAAAGTATGGTGACTCTGCCTACATTGAGAAAGTCAAAAAGAAGTGTTTCACTTTCTCATCTTGTTTTGACTTTGGTACTATGCATTTATGCTCTGTGTAATATATTGCAGGATAACGTTTTGATCTTGTGTTTTATTTTTTAAAATATGTGCAAAATAACTTTTTGTGAGAAGGAAAATTTTGATTTTTTTTTGTTTTGATTTCAATTCAAGGCATCATTTCAATTGAGTTAGAAGTTCAGTTTCCAGATGAGCTCTGTCTACCTCCTAGCCACTTTCATTTTTTAAAAATATTACATTAAAAAGTTGAGTTGTGGAATTCTGCCGACAAATATTGTCTGGGAATACAATACAGTTGATGAAGGAATACAGCCTTCATTTGTCTCAGACTGGAGCAGTAATCTATAGATTTAGTAAATATGTGTATTTCTTATTTTCTATTGAAGAAAAAAAAGACATTAGTCCTCCCCCTTTTCTGCTTTCATATTTGAGAGCTCATATTGATTTATTTTCATAGAATATATGTTTGCATAGAATGTATGTTACCAAGGGTAGCAGAATATCAAATGCAAGTTGAGATGTCAAAAATACAGTCGGAAGATACTGTGTGTAAAACAATAGCTGGGTCTTTAAAATGAATAAAAATGAATGAGTGGCTCCAAAAACTTACCGCTGTGGTAGTTGTTCATGCGAAAACAAAGAGAACTGTTCCAGCCCTGATCAGTTCTTTAAACGAACAGTCTATTAACATTTGTTCATGCAATCACACAGTGGCAGCTCTCTGAGGATATTTTTAAATGGACATCTGTTCTTACAAGGTACTAAAAGTCAGTGATTTTTCCCCGCCAGTTTGAGGCATCCTAAGTAAAAATAAGGGGTTTTATCATCAGTGTGTGAGTCTTTAACCATTTTCAGTTTGATCCTGTGATTAATATCATCATGTCTACTAATAAATAGTTGCCTGGAATAGTTGTGTGGAACCCTTCAAGGTTTTTCTAGCTCATGCAGAAGGGGATTACTTTATATAAAAGCTATTTGAGTTGTTGAGATATTCTTAACGAGCTTAGTTGTCTTTAATAGTTAATGGAATGAAGTAAAACAAAATATATCAGTTGTACTGGCATCAGGATTTTGAAGACGTGATGTCAAATTATTGAAAAAACTTGCTGCATTTTTTCACACTCCTATTTATTTCTAAATACTGTCAGAGAGGAAATTTCAAAAAGAAAAATATGAATTATATAGCGGTGTAAGGACAAACAAACAAACACACACACCCTGGAAAAAAGGTTTTTTTCAGGTGGATGCAACTGAGAATGTTTGCATCCTCCAGCTTCCAGCATCATGTATGCAGGTTCCTTCCAGTGAGAATAGGTGGTATATGTAAAAGCTGTATATATTTACCAAGGTCTCTGTTTGCCGTATATATTAACTAATTATTTTTAAATTACTGCTTTTGTGGAAAAAATCAAAGTTTCTGAACTGCCACTCTTTTTTGCAGTGTCTTCTATTTTTACTGTACCGAATGTAAGATTACAGACAGAGACTGGAGAAAGCATGAGAGTCTTTGGAAAAAACAATAGTTATGGCAAAGGTGTATCAAACAGCAAACACTGAAGAATACCTACGTTCACAACTGATCATGCAGGTAAGACATGATTATTGTAAGGTGTATCTTTGAAAATACTCTTTATTTTAGTCCTTTCTAGAGCAACAAAATATAAAATTCAACTGCACGTTTCTGAAATTGCTCATGTTCAGGCAGATAATCTGTTTTTGCAGTATAGATGGTCAATATGAGGAGTGTGAGTTCCTGGCATTGTGGGCAGGATCAGTGTCACTGACAGGTTGAAAATACTGCAGAAGTTGGTGCCAGCAGATTAAACACTAGGTTGCCTTTAATTTCGACTGATATTTTTTTCCTCTGGTAAGATATAGCAAGATAAAATATCTGTTGCCAGTTCTGTTGCTAAACTTTGGAGCAAGGACAAATATGATTAATTTAGTAGGTTTGGTAGACTTAATAGCAGAAGGATGTTCTTGATGGAGTCAGAGGTGCTGTTATGTTAATGCATTCGATCTATATCACTGGATCCACTAGAACTGGTTTTGTTCTTGGATGCCTTTCATTCAATACTCCATCTTTTTAACCACATTTATTCAGCACTGGAATAGTATGTGATATGACTTCAGATATTCTAAGAGTGGAACAGAACCTGGGAAGGACAGGTGAGTAGAGGCGCTGCTTCCTAACTTAAAGTAAGGGAATGGTAATAGCTAATTTAAGTAAGGGAATAAATAGCTAATTTAAGTAAGGGAATGGTATAGCTAATTTCTTATTATACTTCTCTAAATAGTTTCATACTCACAGTGTTCCACGAAATACCCAGACTGCAGATTGGTCTCATTCAAAAACCTAGGCCTGCCTTTTATTTGTTAAAGTCACGGTTGCTTTTGCATGTTGAGTCCTTTATAGCAGCTTATTACGGACCTTCTTGGAGCTGAGAGGAATGCATATGCTGCTTGTGTACCTATTCAAATGTATAGTGTGATATAAATGTAGTTGGTATTTTCATGAAGTCTAGCTTTAGCTAAGTCTGCTTGTTACAGTATCGGATATAACTTTCTCTAATGAATTATGTTCAGTTTTACTGTTGTATGTACAATAATTTTTTAACCCTGTCATGTTATGGTGACTGTTTGCCTGACAGGCAGCAACTACTGAAAAACTGAAAGGAATCGATTTTGGTCTTGACAGTGTGCCCCAATTTTTGCACATGCTCTTTGCCAGCAAACCATTTAAGATTTTCTAATGTCAGAAATGAGGCTGCCTCAGAGCAGTCTGTTTACATCTTTATTGACAAGCTAATCCCTACTTTTTCCTGGGGCTGTGTCCCTGCAGACATCTCTTCAACCTTGTCTGTTCTAACGTTACGTATCATCCATCTAAAGAAAATTTAGAATGTGCCCATCTGTGCTAAAGACCTTTTATTTCGAAGCTGATGCACAGAATCTCATTTCTCATGTACAGCATCTCCTTTCTGTTGCTTCCAAACAAATGTAATTTTTCATATATACAATATGCAATATAAAGGGGGTTTTTTGCAAAAAAGCATGCAAAATAGCACAAAAGAGAATTGTTTGACCATTCTTACTGAAAGCAGATACAGATGACTTATTAAAATGTTATATGTAAGCAGAAAGAGAGAGCCATGTGTACCCTTGACATACATTGCTGTACAGTTGTGGCCACTCAACCACAGCTTTAATACAGAATAGCACCTTTCATTGTGTCAGATCTGGTGGAATTTAACAAATGTTGTGACATGTGCATTATTGATTACAGTTTTCCGTCATGGCTTGGGACTTTGTTGTGTTAGGTGCTTACAGTGCAATAAAATATCAGTTCTTGGTTGTAGTATTTGACTTGTAATATAAGATGGGGAGCAGCAGATAACACTGGAAGACTAATAGTACCAAACAGCAGTCCTCTTACTTATACAGTGTAGAGAGCTGAGGATTGATGAGATTAAACCAGAATAGCAGGGGAGGCAGAAGAGATACGGACATGGAACCTGGACCTGGGTGACAAATTGTTAGCATGGGTGGAACCCTTTAAAAGGATGAGACCACCAAGCAAGAGGAAATAAGAGTTGGTATGGAGAGCGAAAGGAGTTGGGGAAAAAAGACTGCAGTTTTGATAATGTGAAAAGGACATTTGACGAAGGCTTTATCTGAATAGCAGATGGTGCTGGTTTTAAGCAGTAGAGTGGTGACTGGCCAGTAGGATGTTCAGTCGGTAAAATCAGTGAGTTTAGGACCTGAGTCAGTTATTCTAGCAGACAACTAGAATTGCAGTAAGCAGGGTAGTAGCGTTAAGGAAAAGGTATTTATTATGAGATATTCAGTTAAAGTCTCCATTCACAAGGCTCAGTGAAGCAAAAAGGTGCATGAAAAGCAAAAAGAAAGATGACAGTAGCTCTCCAGGGCCATGAAGTTAGCAGGTAAGTGAGACGAGTAGAGTTAGCGAGATAGAGGAAAGCAGAGCAAGCTGTTAAGTTGTCAACAAGATTGGTCTGATAACATCACAGCTCATGGGGATAAAGGAAAATTAAAAGGTGCCAATATTGCAAGGAAGTAGATCAGATTATGAAAAAAAATAGAGGCAAACAAACACTTATAGCTTGTCTCCTGGACAAGACAGGTACATACGTGTTTTAGCCACCTTCTTGAATTGACTTTATGTATATACAGAGGTGGTAGGAGCTGGAATTTTGAAGTATTCCAATATACATCAGGAAACTGCGAAAGAGAAACATTTGTAGATAGTTGCTCTGTGAATCCTCTGATGTATGTGTGTGTGTTTCTGGTTTTTATATATTTTTATACATTTATGCATTATAAAGGGATTTATTAGAAGACTTGCACACACACACAAAAAAAAAACCAAATGAAGAAACCATCTTCAACCCTCTCCAGAACCTTGATGGTGTGGAAAGAAATTCTAGTCTTATGTCTTTTGTCTGGTCCATCCTTCCAAGCGTTCTAATTTCCTTTTTTCAGGGTGGAATGGGAAAAAAAACTAAGAGTGCCAACAAAGAAGCTGTGCCAAATCTTGGTGTGATAATTTAACAAATTATGGCCTCCTGTTTTCTCTCCACACGCTTGCCAGAAGTTAATAGTGCATCCACTGCTTTAAATCCACCTTTCTTTAGGGTTTGGAAAACAAAGAGACGGGGTTTTGCCCAGGAATGGCTGAGATATGGGTAAACATCATCATCTGCTAGCTTTGGAAGCAGCAATTTCTGGCAGGTTGGTGAAGGAGTGGAGCTAAAGGCAGTAACTTTGTAAATGGCTCCATCGTAATTTGTTAGAGCTCGTCTGCTGCCCTCAGAAATAGCTGCAAGGAGCAGCTGAAGAAACTGGTGCATCCCTGAGAATTTCTACTGTCTAAAATATTGTAGTGCTTCAGCTGCCTCTCTGCAGCATAGCTCCTTACAAATCCAAAAAACTCCCCGAAATAGCAGTAACCTAGGACACGTTTCTGAAAACCTGGATAATCCCTGTCAGACCCAGACTACTAATAGGGTCTTTGTGGCCTACGCTGTGTCATTGTCATGGGCTCCAAGAGAGATACAACATGTTATTTCAGTGCCCATGGGGAAAGAGCAGACATTTGAAGTTACTGAGATCTTTTTGAGACTGCTCCCTACTGGAGAAAATAAGGAAAGATGTGGTAATGAGCTCCATTTCACCAAGAAGAATCTGTTTAGCAGTGAATTAGATGGGACCTTTGGGGGAGAAAGAAAAGAAACCTTCTGGCCATCTTTAAAGCTTTGTAATAAAGCAAAATATTTTTATTTTTTGCCTGATGGTTTTCACTGCTATTTTGTTTCCCCATGGGCAGCAAGCATCTCTGTGGAACCGTTCCCCATTCCCCACTGCTACACAGACTGTTGAGAGGTATATTTTGTATTCACTCATCTCTACAGATATTTTATTGAGACATGAATGGACCGTAAGAAACTCTTTTTCCTGTGGCCAGTAGAATACATGGGTAGAGCTTGTTCTTTGCTGGAGAAGGATGAGTC
Organism: Rhinoptilus africanus; assembly: GCA_013400135.1. NCBI lineage: Eukaryota > Metazoa > Chordata > Aves > Charadriiformes > Glareolidae > Rhinoptilus > Rhinoptilus africanus. The sequence continues at coordinate 418,566 of VXBO01010261.1, read as the reverse complement.
AAATTGTAATTGTAAAGACAAGGCATTACCTGATACCAGATAGCACGTGATGTTTTCTTGTGGTGATTTATAATCCCCAGTTCCCATTGGTGGACCGGAGACAGGAGATGTGCTTCTGGCCTATTGTCTGCCTCCCGGAGCCAGCAGGGACAGCTTCATTCAGGATGGTAACACCATATGCTTTTAAAGCATTTAACCTGTATTACCATAATGAGATCCCCTGGCTTTCTAAATCTCTTTGACAATTCACTGGAGCAAAACAAAAAGTGGTCTTTATTTGTATTGCTTCACCACGCGCACATGCATCCGAGCAATCCTGAATTTCAATCGCAGGATGCTGAATTCTTTCTTCTGTATCCATTTAAGCCAGCAACTGCCACCAGCCCAGCCAATCAAAGGGGCGATGGCGTCATTCGGGTCAGCTCAGCTATGTAAAACAGAATAAAGCTGAAGAGGTGACAGTTACCACTATCATGGCAAAAAGTGCTAGTTACTGATCTGGTTGCTTTTTACAAGGGATGTTGGGCAGTGCAGAATCGCTATCTAAAATTGCCTTTTTCTCTTTGCTAGCTAGAGAGGTGACTGTTGTTGCATCCCCATCCAAATAGTTTCATTTTTGTTTTGTCATCCTCAGTTTTACATTTACAACTTTTGTAAGAGTGTCTCTTCAGCACTGCTATGTGGGAACGTAATTTTTGCCTGCTTTGCCCTTGTCGAGCCGCAGGGAAGCCATAGTCCAGCAGTGTATGTGTCCAGCAGTCAGTATTGAAAAGTCATTCTCTTTCTCTGCTCCCCTGCTCTGGCCTGGGTATCCCAGTGTTGCTGAATCACAGTGGAAAACCATGTACTGTGCTTCTAAGTCTTCATCTCTCCAGCTTCAGGGGATAAAACTGTAGAAAATCCAGAGGAGAAAGGTCTACATAAAAGAGAAAATCTGGACTGAGTTACTGTACGTCAACCAGATTTTGTCATTGTTGATTTTAACAAAAGCTGAAAGTAGCCAGTAGTGCTTTATAGGTGTGAGATATTGAAATTCAATGTAAACCCTGCTTGGGAGAGAAAAGCAGAGTTATAAAAGCACAGTAGTTAAGTTTCATTTTTTAAAAGATACTTCTGGTTTTTTAATAGATGGATTCAAATAGATGTGTACAAACAGTCATTGTGCTGCTGCAGTTGAAAAGATGGAGGCCTAAGCCTGAAAGATGGGAGGTTTAAATTTCTCTTCCATCTTTTAGTGCCAGACAATGTCTATACATGAATGTTGAGGGTCAGTTTAATTATTTAACTAATACTGGATTTGCATAAATTGGCTTTCTTGAAAAGGCTAATAAGATGCAGTTGTGGTGGGCAGCTGAAAGCAATTTGGGTTTGAGTCCAGTAATGACAGTACTAAACAGAGTTGAAATTATAACATCAGTTTTTTAAAATGTTAAATTAGTATTAAGCTGTGAAAGTTAACTGCAGGATCCAAGGTATTTTTTGGCTCTCTAATCCTTTTAGTGCCATTATTTTCGTATGTTAACAACATAATGGTTTTATGAGACTATTCCAGCTGTGCTTTCCTTAATATAAAAGAATATGATCACCACACTGATAGAATATGCCCTAAATTTAACACACAAGGGAAAAACTCCAGGTGTTGGGCTACATTCTCCTCTTGATATCTAACAATTTATTATCTTGTTCCTAAAGTCTAAAATGAGAGTTATGGACTGAATTTTTCCCTCTGTTCAGCCATAAAGAAAAGTCCACGGTATTCAGTAAACTCCGCACAGGGGGTGAAATGGACTGAGCAAAGAGCTGGCCAGCGCAAGGCTGTCTTCCTATGAACCCTCTGTCTACCTTAAGCAACACGCAGTGACTGAGGATGGAGCAGCCATCCCTACAGATGTCCATCAGGTTCTGCAGTATGCCACAGGGATAGAATTGTAGAATGGTTCAGGTTGGAAGGGACCTTAAAGATCATCTTGTTCCAATCCCCTGCCATGGGCAGGGACACCTCTCACTAGACCAGCTCACTCAAAGCCCCATCCAGCCTGGCCTTGAACACTTCCAGGGATGGAGCATCCACAGCTTCTCTGGGCAACTTGTGCTGTGCCAGTGTCTCATCACCCTTAGAGTAAAAAAATTCTCCATAATATCTAATAAACTCTTTCAGTTTAAAACTGTTACCCCTCGTCCTATCACTACACACCCTGATAAAGAGTCCCTCCCCATCTCTCCTGTATGCCCCCTTTAGGTACTGGAAGCCCGTTATAAAGTCTCCTCAGAGCCTTCTCTTGTTCAGACTGAACAACCCCAACTCTCTCAGCCTCTCTTCACAGGAGAGGTGCTCCAGCCCTCGGATCATCTTTCTGTCCCTCCTCTGGACTCACTCCAACAGGTCCATGTCCTTCTTATGTTGGGGGCTCCAGAGCCGGATGCATAACTCCAGGCGGAATCTCACAAGAGCGGAGTGGAGGGGCAGAATCACCTCCCTCGACCTGCTGGCCACGCTTCTTTTGGTGCAGCCCAGGATGCAGTTGGCTTTCTGGGCTGCAAGTGCACACTGCCGGGTCATGTTGAGCTTCTCATTCACCAACACCGCCAAGTCCTTCTCCTCAGGGCTGCTCTCAATCCATTCTCCACCCAGCCTATATTTGTGCTTGGAGTTGCCCTGATCAAGGTGCAGGACCTTGCACTTGGCCTTGTTGAGCTTCCTGAGGTTCACACTGGCCCACCTCTCAAGCCTGTCAAGGTCCCTCTGGATAGCATCCTTTCCCTCCAGTGTGTCAACTGCACCACTCAGTTTGGTGTCATTGGCAAACTTGCTGAGGGTGCACTTGATTCCACTGTCCATGTCACCGACAAAGATGTTAAGTAGCTCTGGTCCCGATACCGACACACCTGAGGAACAGCACTCGTCATTGGTTGCCACTGGGACATTGAGCTGTTGACCACAACTCTTTGTGTGCAACCATCCAGAGAGTTCCTTATCCATGGAGTGGTCCATCCATCAAATCCATGTCTCTTCAATTTAGAGACAAGGATGTTGTGCGGGACAGTGTCAAATGCTTTGCGCAAGTCCAGGTAGACAATGTCAGTTGCTCATACCTTTTCCACCAATGCTGTAACCCCCTTGGACACCAAATTTGTCAGGCATGATTTGCCCTTAGTGAAGCCACATTGGCTGTCACCATTTACCTTTTTATTTTCCATATGCCTTAGCAGAGTTTCCAGGAGGATCTGCTCCATGATCTTGCCAGGCACAGAAGTAAGACTGACCAGCCTGTAGTTCACTGTGTCTTCCTCTTTTCCCCTTTTAAAAAATAGTGGTTCTGTTTCCGCTTTTCCAGTCAGTGGGAACTTCACTGGACACCCACAATTTCTCAAATATGATGGATAATGGCTTAGCAACTTCATCCACCAGTTCCCTCAGGACCTGCGGGATGCATCTCATCAGGTCCTATGGACTTGTGCACCTTCAGGTTCCTTAGATGGTTTCAAAGCTGATCTCCTTCAGTGGGTGCTTCTTCATTCTCACAGCCCCTGCCTTTGCCTTCTGTGACTTGGGCTAGAGCCCTTGCTTGTGAAGAGAGAGGCAAAAAAGTTGTTGAGTACCTCAGCTTTCTCCATGTCCCAGGTGACCACATCTCTTGTTACCTTCCAGAGAGGGCCCATATTTTCCCTAGTCATTCTTTTATCGCTGACCTACCTGTAAAAGCTTTTCTTGTTACCCTTGATGTCCCTGGCCAGATTTAATTCTATCAGTGCTTTAGCTTTCCTAACCTGATTCCTGGCTGCTCAATTTTTCTGAGTTCCCCCCAGGCTGTCTGTCCTTTCTTCCACCTTCTGTAGGCTTTCTTTTTGTGTTTGAATTTGTCCAAAAGCTCCTTGTTCATCCATGCAGGCCTCCTGGCATTTTTGCGTGACTTCCTTTTAGTTTTGATGCATCACTCCTGAGCTTGGAGGAGCTGATCCTTGAATTTTAACATCTTTCTTGGGTCCCTCTTCCCTCCAGAGCTTTTTCCCATGGTACTCTACCAAGCAAATCCCTGAAGAGGCCAAAGTCTGCTCTCCTGAAGGCCAGGGTAGCAAGCTTGCTGCATGCCCTCCTCATTGCCCTAAGGATCTTGAACTCCACCATTTCATGGTCACTCCAGCCAAGGCTGCCTTTGAGCTTCATTCCCCACCAGCCCCTCCTTGTTGGTGAGAACGAGATCCAGCATAGCACCTCTCCTTGTTGGCTTATCTATCACTTGGAGAAGGAAGTTATCATCAAGGCATTCCAGGAACCTCCTGGATTGCTTATGCCCTGCTGTGTTGTCCCTCCGACAGATATCGGCATCCCCCATGAGGAAAAGAGGCGGGACAGAGAGAGGAGGACTTCATATTTGTTATTACTTACTGTGCTTGGTAGGACAAGTGTTTCAAACCTCCATGGCTAGGAGAGATTAATGTCTTCCTTGCAATTATATACTCCATGTTATTCTGTGTGAAATTAGTGACTACCTACTTACTGGCATGATTTTTATTTACGTTGCAGTGTTTCACAGCCAAATCAGCTGCAGAACTGGCAAAAGAAAAAGGAAGCATTACTACTGTTAGGGATGAACATTTGTCAAGGGACAATATCATATTTTCTTGTACCGTTGCATAGTCTGGAGCCTGTTTTCAGTCAATTTCTAATGCATAATAACTTGCCTTCAGCACTGTGAAGATTCATTTTCAAATAATTTTTAGTGTAGAGGGTTTTAATTTAGCAGTCGCTTATGCTATAGGAAAGATAATTAGTGATATTTGCATTTGCTCAGTTGAAAATCTGTTTATCTGTCTTGCCAGTTTGTTTGTTCTTAAATTGAGGATCCGGAAGGTGGAATCTGTGCCATAAGTGCACTGTATTGTATTATTAATATTAGGATAGCAAGCGATTCCCAATAGACAGTCTTTGTGGTCCGTTGATGCTTTAAGAAGTGTCTAGGCATGAAAGGCCGTTTGAGTTGCAGTGGGCCGATAGTCTGGGATGACATTTGAATGCAGAGAGGACAATGTATAAATGACAATGACTGGGAGGGAGGCAAAAAAGGGTCTAAACTCTCCCTATTCTCCCATGGACAGTCACCTCTCCTTTAGGATTATTTCCTCACATGACTCCTCAGGCTTTGTCTAAGAGGAAAAGTGGAACCACTGAAGGGGAGAAACTGAGGTCTGCAGACAAAGAAGAGGCTTCCAGTGCTGACACACGGCCCGTAACCCAGAGAGACAGCAAAGCTAATGAGAGGCATCGCCTCTCAGGCATCATTTGCAGCATTCAGAATTAACAGAACATATTACTTTCAGCCAAGTTGTAAACAAAAAAATGAATTTTAGTAATGCCGTATACCAGAATTGTTTCTGTGGAGAGCGAGCTTTGTGTTGCTATTTTGAGCCTGTAGTTTACATTGCCTGATTCTCTATGAAACAAAGAAACTAAACCGACCACTGCAAAATTGGCTCTGGAGGCAACAGCCATTAAAGTAAATGTGCACTGAATACTCCTTGTTGCTGTATTTTCAGGCAAGACTCTCCCCACAATAGTTTACAACTCAGTTAATAAAAATGCATTAATTTATTCTGTCCCATAAGCTGGGGTGAGGGTGGATGGGTTTCCCACATACTCCTATTGTTAAACTGCTATGAAAAGTATGAGGAAGAAAACCAACAAAAATCAGGAAAAAATACTAAATTCTCCAACAGAAATATATAATATAGAAGAATAACATTGAAACAGTATCTACAGATATTTTAAGAAGCAGAAACAGAATTGGGTATTTCCGTAATTTTGTGGTCTTGTTATAAATTATTAATGCTGGTTTGGAGCATATATGTATTTTGAATTAGTAATTATGGGTGATCATTCTCTGCCATTACTACCTACCTATTAATTCTGTACAGCCATATCTGTAACCGTCTTTTGACATATATATAAGGACTGATTTTGCATTATATTTTCTGGCATGTATATTGTAACAATACAGTCACAGCGTGGTATAAGCCTTTTTATTTACATTGTCTTCCTGAAATTTTCATTGCACAATTTCTTTTAATACCTCCTTGTTCAGTACGTGCATTGCATGTGTATTAAAATCTAGTTATCTTACAGTCCACCTGCTAAGTTTGATTAGGGCCAAAACTAGTTATCTGAAGGCAAAGAAAATCTACACAATCAAATATGTCCTTGTGTGCTTGAAAGATTTAGTAGTAAGTTATCTGTCACATCGTAAAATGAACAAAATCAAAACAACTGAGTCATTATCATGACTCTGCTTGGTTTCAGTCCACAAAGTCACATCTAGACTATGTAGATACTGTGTTTGTTGTTTTATGTATCTGTGTGCAGACACTTGTAAATACAGAGGTGTAAATGTTGCCAGCATTTAAATTAGGTTAAAAATGCTATTTATGGCTTGCATCAACAACAAAAAATATTCATGATCATCCCTAGGTGAAGACACTCATTTAACAAGCTTACAGCTCTTAATTAATTCTGTAAAGAACGCCATTTGGCAGAGCAGAATTATGAGGTTTGCATATTGATGCTGGCAGGGAAAAATATATCTGTTTTCTATTTATATGGTAAGATTAACTTGTGTTCGTCAGAAAATGGCACATCTCGGAGGTATTGCTCTCAAAATGATCTCAAGGTGGAAAGAAATCAGTAATTACAGCACCAGACATTCAGTTCTGTCCTAATTTTCCCACCAGTTTTTCAATGTTTCAGCTGCCTCAGAGACTTAAAGTGCTCTCATTAGGTAGCTGCAGAGGCTGCCTGCTTGCCTTCTCCCTCGCTCCCCCTCGCTCGCTCTCCCTTTTTTTTTTTCCCCCTCCTGCCTTGGGAGTGACTGTGAAGATCATTTGCTGGCGTGATTGGCAGGTTAGAGGATTCGATCAGATGAGTTCCTCTTAGCGCAGGTCAAAAAGGCTAGTTAGCAGGAGCTGTCGAAAAATGCCAGCAGCATTCGAAATGGGAAATGTCATGACTTCGAGGCAGGGGGTGCCACCTGGAACAGAAAGCCCCCAGCTCATTAGCAAGTTACAGGATGCAAGCTTAACTGGAGGGAGCAGAGGAGGAAAGATAATACCCAATAGGGAAAATTATTGTGAAGTGGAATTGATTTCATGTATAATTTGTTTATCACTAGAGGGGACAAATGCTGTCCTCCTGACATGTGCGGAGGAGTGTGGACTATGAATGAAGCAACTTAGCATAATCGCCAGGTTGAGCTCTGGATTTAAAGAACGCCAACTTCTTTCTTCCCAACTGTGGAAATGATCAGGTCATGTTGTATTAATTAAACCTGACGTATTCTCAAATGGTTTATCTGGGCAATTTTAGCAATTTGACAGAACGTGGTAGATACGAGCTGCATTCATTATTAACGTGGGGCAGTGTTTTGTTTTCTGGATGCAGTGGAGTTGGGAGTTTTTTTGCAAGCTGCTGTTGTAAAAAGATGTGTTTCTGTTGCAAGTTGAATTATAACAGAGCTCATTTTTAATGCTTCGTCAGACTGCATAAGATCAGAATGCACTTCCAGTTGCATGATACAAGTTCATTTCCAGGAAAGACTACATACCCTTAGAAAGTATGGATTTAAAAATAAAGCGTTTAGGTTTAGTGTATAAAATTTAATCTGAAATGAAGACTACAGGGTCTGCTGCCTGTCATGGACTTTAAGAATGCTTATTTAAAATATCAGCATTACAAAATGCTTAGTCTTCTCCAAAACATTATGTAGTGGTTTTTCATCCCAGTCAGTTTAGCTAGCCCCCAGCTATTGATGTTGCTAACCATTCGTTTGCTTCACTAGTCTATATTTTCATATAAAAGGCATATTGCATATCAGTAGAAATGAACTGCATAGATTTTTTTTTCGTCCCCATAGTTTTTTTTCAGAAATATTAAGAAAATAAGATGGGATCATGGTACCTTCCAGAGCCTTTTTTCGTGGTGTCTTTGTGAGGCTTTGAGTCTAGCTCTGCTCTTCCTGAAGACAATGGGAGAATGCCATAGATTTCAATGGGAGTAGGGCTGGCTCCCTTATCAGAACTAACCTAGACACAACAATACCATCTCAGGCTGAGTAAATGAGCTTTAAAGGCTGCAAGCGGTTCCTGAGGAACATTTTGCAAACTATATCTCTTCTTGTTAAGGAATTTTGTCTTTTATATATGAAATGTGTACTTCTCAGAAGTTTGCAGCTTGTGCTTAATCAGTTTTTTGGTTGAATGGTGAGGAATATTTGCTTAGTGTTCAGATCCTTGACGATTTTTTTCAGCTTTCATTTTCTTCCATCCATCAAAGTCTTGAAGTTGGTAATGGAGTAGCCAGGCTCTGCTTTATTGAGTAACCACAGGCTGTTGAATTTCCCTTTCTCCACCTAACGTGAATCAGAATCAGACTTTTTTAAAAGGACTTTCTTAATCAAAATATTTGTACTGAGACTAACAGATGAGTGTTTCCTGTTTTGTATTTCATGTAAAAAGCTCAGCATTAGCAGTCTGCTAGTTTGCCAAAAAGAAGAATTACTAAAGCACTGTAAACACAGGCATTCTTTACCTTTCAGATAACTTTTTAGTGTAAAGTTCTTTCAGATAGGCACTGTGACTATTGGCTGCTGTAGTCTGCGCTAATGAATGCACAGGCTCAGCCCTTTGCAAAGTTCAATAAAGAGGGGTATATCACAATAAATATAGCCTATGCAGATCTCATGGGAGAATTTTTCCCACCGTGGGTAGCTCTGCAGGTGCCCAACAACTATTTAAGAAAAAAATTGGAAATTAGTTTGAAAAGTTCAGGAGGTATTCATTACTCAATGTCTGCTCTGGTGCTTTGTTTGGGAAAGCGATATACATTTAAATTTATTTGAATGGAGTTTGAAAATTAGACTTCTGTTGGGAAAAGAGAGCAAGCTCTCTGGGAAATCTTCAAGTCTGTTACGTCAATGCAGTAAAGACAAGGATCAATAAGCACAGGACAGACCCACTAGACCTTAACCCTGAGATATATTTGAGGGACCTGTGGTGGCTATCATGTCTGTCTGCATCTAGCAGTCACTGCTTGGACATGAGCAGAAGGATGTTTTGGCTACAAAGTCAGGCAAGTGCAGATAAGTCTTTCCCAGGGCTGTGAGTGACACGGGTTAGTGAACTGTGCGTGTCCTGGGTTCAGGACCAAATAAGCTATCACTCAGAATTAGAAGCAAATAGTTAAAAACCTAATATTTTCAACATATATTTTCAACATATCTACATTTTCTGGCAAGTAAAAGAAGTGTAGCCTGAAACAGAAGAAGGAATTTAACCATTACTCGTAATTTCTTTATTTAACCAGACAATTTCTGATTTTTCAAAATTGACTCTGTTTTCTTAGCTTCTAGGAACTTCTTAATCCAAATGAAGAGTAGTAGCCAGAAAGGAATCACTGTCCCTCAAACTTACTATTCCTGCAGTTCTTTGTCATTCATGCAAATCCTGACTTTTCTGTCCTAAATGAATCCTGTTTTGTTCCTTGACTCTCTAGGGAAGATCAGGCAAGAGCAGTGAGTGAGAGAATCACATATTCATCATCTGATTTGTACATCTTTTCTTCTCCAAATTTCTGAGAAATCACTGAAACTTGCTTGTGTGCATTCTGCAAAGTTGCCCATCTTTGTGAATCACTTTTCAACTGGCAAAAAGCTCTAACACGTGGTCCATATTCAATGTCAGTGACTCCTTTTATCGTTACCTGTGTGTAAAAACACTTGCTGTGTGAATTGCCTGTCTCTTTCCAAGGGGGGTAGATGTGTAGAGTGTTGGAAAAATCCAGTGAGGCCTGAGGTCATCTAAACAGCTCTGTGTAACGTGAGCAGCTGTTGATGAAATGTGGTTCAATCAGTAACATTTCAACTTTTATTTTATGTATTATATTTCAAATTAAATAGGGCAATATAAAACAATCCACAAGCTGAACCTAGGATTGGGCCAAGTCATTTTTTTAGTGTGCGTCTGTAGTCTTTGACTTTGATATCACTCACTTCTTAATCTTCTTTTCCATCTGTGTTGTTAACTGTGGGTTGCAGTAAACTGCTGTCTCTCTCTCAAAATCCTTTTCTAAGACTTTGCCTCACCACGTTTTTTTCTATCCTTTTTTTAAAAAAAACCCTAAATCCTACCCCTACATTCAATATCCCAGAAGCTATTTACATATATTACTAAATCTTTAGGGAAGTATGTTTAGATAGAGTGAGTCACATTGCAGATTTCATGACCTGACCTTGTCAGACTCCTTGACCAAGAACTTTATGCATAAGTCTTGATTTTGAGTTGATCATTAACCCTTGCCGTATTTCCTCAGGGAACTTAACGCTTAGACTTTCTGAATTTTCAAGTCCTGAACTTGCTCTCTTGTGTAGGCTGTACTCCTCACTCCCCAAAATCACCTCCAAACTTCAAATTTTTCTGGAAAACTACTGTACCAGCTTATGTGAAAGTAGGAATGTTACTAATAAGTCACAGCATTGCTTATGTCACCAGGCCGCAGGACATAGTCATCTCTCCTTTTGCCAGACTCCTAAATGCAGGGCAGAGAAATTGCAGCCCACCTGGGGAATTAGGAAGATGTTTGAAAAGTGCCTCAATGGAGCAGAGTGATTCTGTGAGTTACTGTTGAAGGCAGAGAGTAAACCTAAGTCAGCCTGAATGCATATTGTAGAAGCATAAGTAGTAGAAAAGCAGGACTGGAGGAAGCAGTGCTGCCCCAGAGCAGCTAGAACACTGCAGGAAGAAAAGGAGGAGCTCCAGAAGGTGAAATCTGCAAAGTTTCTTATCTATGTGGTGTTTCTCACCTACTTTGTATGCATGAAAACAAGCATGGTTTCTTGCTAACATTGTGGAAGCAGTAAAATTTTCAGCTCCTGTCTATTCAGAGAAGCTTTTACTGGATGTTCTGAATTTCTGTTGTTAATGCACTGTGTGTTGTGATCACGATAAGGCACAGAAGCTAAACAAACAGCCTCTTCCAAACCGCCTCCCCTAAGAAAATACAGATCCCAGACCATGATGATGAAATAGTTGATCATCTTGATTTGAATACCGTATTCAATTATTTTCCAATAAGATTTCCAGCAACATCTTGTCAGTTTGGTTCTTACTCTGTTTTTGCCTGACATTGCAAACCACAGTGATCCCCAAATTTGGTATAGTCTCCAAATAAAGGGAGGGAAAAAGGATTTTGGAAACATTCTATCCAGATTTCTCTTTAACGTTAAGATTCATTCTTCAAAAGGTGGTTGTACTCTAGTGTTTGAAGAAAAAAAATTGCAAAGTCTTTTTATTCTAAATTATTCTACAAGTTTAAAGCAAATGTCGTGTAAGGGTATGTGCTAAAGGTAGGTGGATGCTACTAAAAAGTGAAACCAGAATCATTGATAAGTAAAATGAGTTCATAGAATCATAGAATGGTTTGGGTTGGAAGAGACCTTAAAGATCATCCAGTTCCAAATGCCTGCCATAGGCAGGGACACCTCCCGCTAGACCAGGCTGCTCAAAGCCACATCCAGCCTGGCCTTGAACACTTCCAGGGATGGGGCATCCACAACTTCCCTGGACAACCTGTTCCTGTCTCTCACTACCTCACAGTAAAGAATTTCTTCGTAATATCTAAACTAAATCTACTCTTTTTCAGTTACCCCTCATCCTATCACTACATTCCCTGATACAGAGTCCCTCCCCATCTCTCCTGTAGGCCCCCTTTAGGTACTGGAAGCCCGTTATAAAGTCTCCTCAGAGCCTTCTCTTGTTCAGACTGAACAACCCCAACTCTCTCAGCCTCTCTTCACAGGAGAAGTGCTCCAGCCCTCAGATCATCTTTCTGTCCCTCCTCTGGACTCGCTCCAACAGTTCCATGTCCTTCTTATGTTGGGGGCTCCAGAGCCGGATGCAGAACTCCAGGCGGGACCTCAGGAGAGCAGAGCAGAGGGGCAGAATCACCTCCCTTGACGTGCTGGCTGCACTTCTTTTGGTGCAGCCCAGGATGCAGTTGGCTTTCTGGGCTTTGCGTGCACATTGCTGGGTCATGTTGAGCATCTCATCAACCAACACCCCCAAGTCCTTCTCCTCAGGGCTGCTCACAATGCCTTTTCTGCCCAGATTATATTTGTGCTTTGGATTGCCCTGACCCACTTGTGTGGATTCTTTGCAGAAGCTGGTGATTTCCTTGCTCTTGGTGCACATCCAAGTGGAAAAGAGATTGGAATGTGAAGAGATTTAGCTTTTTTCGTCTCTTAGTTTTTTAGTTTTAGAGATGTAGTTTTTTTCATCTCTTGCTTTTGTATATGGACCACGCACATATATGATGGACAGGTATCCTGTAAGTCCCAAACTTTCTGAAAAGCAACAGAATTCCAGCAGATACAAAGTCAGTAAGTAAACAGAGAGTGCTGTCAGCCCTTCGTTCATTTAACCTAAACCAGAAAAGAGATAAGGGCAGACATGAGGTCACATTTTGCCTTTTAAAGTAAATAATCTGTGTCAGTTTCCCAAGGCTTTCCATCTCAACAGTGATAAACGCGGTCTGTATATAGGGCTGTATCCATCATGCTTTATTCCTGGGAGAACCCCCACTGTGTGCGGTGCGACTCAGTCTGTGCATGTGGTGTGGGGAGGGAGGACGAGTAGTGTGTAAAGTGCATTACATCTGCATAACTTTTGAAGATTTTAGATTGGTCAAATACATATACTCTGGTGCTAATGGAAACAGAGATCACTTATCACCATATCTAAGGAATTAGAAATGTATATTCATGACTCCATGTTACCCAAATAGGATGTCCATCATTCTGCATTAATGACATAGCTTTATTCTACTCATTTCATTTTTCTTTATGTTTTACCCAGCTGAATAGCTCAGTGCTGCCATGGGGTCCTGTATCGTATGGCAGACTTTGCCTTTTGAACTGCCTACATCACAGTTTTCTGCAGCTCCCTATCTCCACTGTCATTCCTTTTCTTTACTCTAAATGTTTCCAGGGAGGAGGAAAAGAAAGAAAGAGTCCATTTAAAAAAAAAAAGAAAAAGAAAAAGAAAAAAAAAGAGGGGAGAGAAAGAGACTGCTGTGGAAAAATAAAAGTTTAAAAGAAAACCAGAATGAATGCTTCACTTGTTGGCTTTTAGCACAATTACCATACCTTAGGAAATATGCAGGGAATAGTTAATTATGACTAAATGAGCTCCTTTTAGAGTTCATGGCAGGCCCCAGCATCCAACTGTCAGTGTTGTGAAAGATATTGAATTGGAAGGCTGGTCTCCCTGTCAGCCGGTAGGATGGTCTGCCGGAGTAAAATAGACAGTGAAAAGATAGCTGGGTTAGAGTAGCCTCAGCAAGGGAAACACGTATAGCATTTGCATACTTCTCCTGCAAAGGGGGTTTAATCCATAGAAAGGAGGAGATTTCGGTATTGTCAGCCAAGGCTTTGTTCAGGGTGAAGAGCAGAAGGAAATCTGATGAAGGGGCCTTTCTGCAGCCCTTGCTCACAGACTGGAGGTTGTTCTAGTAAAGTTATGCACTTTGGGATTGTTTACACACTATTGTCTGCTTGAAGATCTTCTAAACTGAAAGACTCAAAGTATTCCTCTTTGCTAACACAAAAGCAGAGAATTTGGGTGGTAAAAAATGACTTGCACTGCAAAACTGAACAAGTTCTTTTCATTATTTGCAGAAAATACCTAAAGTTCCTTCTTTGGTGTAGACAAAGTTCCCTGATGCTTCTTGGCTGAACTCATATATCACAAAATGTTTTCAGACCAGGAGAAAAAGAAGAGTATTACGTTCTCAAAGGGGAGAGAGCAGAAAAACCAGATACCCTTCAGTCTTAAGGCAGCCAAATTCTTGCTGCCTCCTCCCAAATGGTTCTTTGTTAAGCAAATAGATGGTTTCCTGCCAACTAAAAACAGTGGTTTAAAATTTATTTGGGATAAAGGATTGTGCCTGTACTATGATCTTTTCTGCACTTTCTGATTTTTTTTCCTCACCTGAAAGATGAGCCAGAAGCCCCAGACTAAACCTCTTCTGTAGATATTCTGTAGCAGACCCACTCCATTCCTTAGAACTTGCCCAGATAAAATAAGTGATTTGTGTTTCAAAACCAGAACCTATTTAAAAGCGTTGGCAGACAAATTCCTCCTCCTTGGACTGACTGTACATTTACAGTGTATACTGCCACCTTCCAAGCTTTTCACATGGGAGAAAGTTCATCATCTCGGGGATGTGATTAATATTTAGGGACCAAATAGCCATCTAACAGTATAGCACCTGAAATAGATGGCTTTTGCTTTTTGTTGCTGTAAGTTTTCTGTGATTGCCATAGTCTTAATGATTTTATTGTCTAATTATTTACGTGAATCACACTAAAGATCTTACTACTTGTGGAAATATTTATATAATATTATAAAATTTGTTCTATAAATGTATCTGTACATACATAGTTAGCTCATTTTCTCATCAGCTTTGTAGCTAATAGCCATTGTAAAGCAACATATGTTTCTCTGTCATGCTTTGTGAGTGTAAGGGTCAGCAAAGTCCTTGCTTGAATATAGCTTGAATTTTCTATAATAAAAAAGAGTACTGTCTTTAAAGCTTGGTCAAATTCTAGGAAAGAAGTTGAAGCAATTTCTAAGATACCAAAGAATATGAGGTTGGATATATCTGTATGGATATATTTATGTTCACTCTGCAGTTGTTTAATAGTTATAATTAAGGAAAAAAATTACAGTCCTCTTGATATTAATAAATGACTTTGTGTGACACATACAATGAAATTTGACTCTCAGTTGTACATGCTGTGACTTGTTTGGGTTTTTTTTTAACCTCAGATGCTTCCTTATGCTCACTCAGAGTCTGACATCGGTATTTCAGCTCAATTTTTGCTCAGCTATGATAAATGTGAATCATTAAATGCTTAATCATCTATTAGCCTTGTTTGCTCCCAGGTGGTTGTCATAAAACCTTACAGAAACACCAGGCAGAAGCAAGTCTGCGCAGGATGGGCTATAGGGCACCTGGGCACCTCCGGTCTTTAGAGTGTTGATGCAACTTAAAAATCAAGTGCCAGAAAGGGGAGGTACTTGATGGAAAATGTGCTGTCTCCAGTTACTTGCTGAGCATTATCTGCCATCTGGACTCAAGAAAAGCCTGAATGAATTTCCGCATCTCCCTTCCTGTACCATCCTGGAGAAAACTGGAAGAGGAGCTCAAATTTTGGCCAAAAATGGGAGCTGAGTTGAGGCATCAGCTGGCACTCAATGTGCAGTTCACACCTTCTCTTATTAGTTTAATTTATTCCTTAAAGTGTTTACACTTTTCGTCCTGATGTAAGTAGTAGAAAATAAGGTACGGTGTGTTATGAGGGTTATTTACCAAATGGTATTCACTGCTGGGAAACATAGTAGTGCTATCCATAAAGTAGTTTTTGACTGCCTACAGGGACAAATAGACAGCTTGAATCCAACCTGGGTATAATGTAGTATGCAATTTCAAAACAGTAACTTATATATTAACTCCTAAGTTTTTATTGCCTCATAAGAAAATGATAACATCCTCCTATGGTTCTTACCTCCTCGAGGGAATAAACTCACGTGCCTTTTTCACATGCTGGCCATCTTTGGGCAGCCTTCACTGGTTATAAAGAACTCATGCTCCAAAACACAGTGTTGGGAAAACAAAGGGCAGACCGCAGTAGTAATAAACATGTCATTTAAACCTTACAGGAAAGTGCATGTGGTTTATTCAAACATCCCTTCCAAAGAATAGGTAATGATAATATTTTAGTAACACAAAGAGGGAGATCTCCTAATGCTCCAGTTCCTGGGCTCCGTTTCTGCTGAAGGCAGCAAACGCTGCACATACAGATCCAGAGGGCTCAGGATCTCAAAGAGCATCTAATATGGAGTTGAACAGTTTTAAAAAATAGGAACCAGGCTACTCCAACTCTATGTAATGAAGTAATGTTTTCACTTTCCATCTCTTCCTTTTTGTTTTGTGGTAGCGGTGCTATCTCCAATTAGAAATTGCCCTTTGTTAGCAGTAGTCGACGACACCTCGTCCTGGTTTGCGTTTTTCCTGTGAGAAGCGTGTCAGAATTTGGGGGAACTAAATATACTCCTTTGTTGGCGAGCTTGTCAAGCACCGCGCTGTGTTCGCTTTCCCACCAGGAAGGTCAGGCCGCTGGGGGGCCGCTCTATTTTCTGCAATGATCCCTACTGTCTGTCCATGCTGTCTGACAGATTGAAACAGTTGTCTGTGTCACTGCTTTCAATGCTTTTTAAATGCCTCACTTTCCATGAAAGACGTAAAAT
>VXBO01010261.1:321366-397324 GCA_013400135.1 Rhinoptilus africanus | reverse complement strand
AATGTAAAGCCTTTACTCCTCCTTCAGTGAGAGGAGTCAAGGCCAAGCCTGTACGCTGATGCTAAGAAGAGCTGCTGTGGTGAGCATGAGAGGTGGACGAGGGGAAGAATTCAGTCCACTTCTTGAGAACGCTGTCAGAAATGTCCTTGTATCTATAGAAGACAAGGTAGCACAGACTCTGATAACTGCTATGTTAAATAGGCTGTATTCACTGTCTTAAATATATTGGGCTTGATTCCTCTGAACCAGGAATGAGCAAGTGAGGCCATTTTAGAAAGATTCAAGAACCATAAGCCAGTAATAAAGGAAGATGTGTACAAAGCGTAAGTAGAAACAGAATACACAAGCATACCTCTGATTAATTTATTATAAAGAGTCACAATTAGGATATCTGCTCCATTGCCTCTAGTCTTTATTATTACAGATATTCCAGTCTTTACCCCTGAATATATCTGATGGGCAGCTGGCCAGTAAGATAATCCTAAAAAGCTTTCAAATTCAGGATGCTTCAGGTAAGTTTGGAGGTTTTCCCCGAGAAAATAACCAGAGTGCTTGGTACTCAGACTGAGGAGCTGCCTTGCCAGTTACGCACTGAGCATTGCTGGGGAAAAAAAAATAAAAAAAAACCCCAAACAAGTAAAAGAAAGATCCCATTCAAGTGAAGATCCATTCATTCATAGAAGTGCTGGGTAGTTCAAAATGAACTGGCATGTGGGAACTAACATGATACCATGCAGCTATCTCTGATTACCATCACCCATCACAAAGGGGCAGAATCTATTAGAGATAAGCAAATATAATGAGAGAAAAAGGCCTAGAAAGGAAAATGACCTTGTGATAAACTCAGATGCAGAGCAGGCCTTACCAAAGGAACAGGGCACAACAGCCTCTCAAATTCAGAAGCAGAGAAGACACGTATCTGACCTACTGTGGAGGATGCTTGACAGAGGACCTCTTAAATGACAAGGCTGCATAGTTCACTGGCACATGAAACTCACTGTACAGGTTTGTCTGAGTGATTTGGCATTAAAGGGATTCAAAAGATTGTTTCTCTGAGTGTAGATAAACTGTGTTCTTGAACACATCTTGAAACCTTTCAGTAATTTTTCATGGTCCTCAAGCCAAGAACTGGCACCCGCCCACCCCCCACCTAATCTGCAGATTTCATTTTCTTAATGAAAGGAATCCAGAAGTGGGAGTTAAACCTTTCCACATTCCTTTGGGTTTTATACAATCTTTCATCATCCCAAGGAAATCGAGTACTCTAAGTGAAGAATCAAATCTCAAAGCACTGCACAAGTAAATGAAAGCTGTTCTGCACACTAGGGACCTTTTCATCATAGTTTTGTGTTTCAGGGGATTTCACAACCTTTACTTGAGGGAAACAAATATTCAAATCCCAGTTAGACCAGAATAGAGGAAATATGCCAGGTTCAATTACCACTAGAGCTATCAGCCTATGAGATTTTTTTCCATTTGTATCTTCACCATCTTTTTCACGAAGTTCTGTATAAACTGTTCCTGGGGTGTGGGAGCACAGAAGGGGAGTGACTACTTTGAAACTAATCAGAAGAAAGGATCTGCTAGAAGTCTCAGAAAGTGCTGGAATCCTGAGCAGCACTTTTCAGGTGAAGTCTAACACTAATTGTTTTTAAAATCTTCATTCCTATGAATTTGCTGGATGTGAAAATCCACCTGCATGTACAGATACATATCGCCAATCTTTTTTGATGACAGTGTATTTGCAAGAACCATTTCTGTATTTTTTATTATTATCTTGGACTAGATTAAATATTTGAAAAGCACAGTTTACTGCTTGGTGTTGAATGACGTTCATGCTCAAAGAGTAAGAGGAGACAATTTATTATCCATTAAAAACAAAATCAAATGAGCAGAAAAGACTTTTGAGATATTTTATATATATAGAAGTGCCACAATAGAAGTGGTGACGTCCCTGGATATGTAACATCTATGGATGATGATGACCAAAGAACAAATTTAGCAGTATGGGCTGTACCTTCTGTGGTTCCTCTGTTGTTTGCAGCTGGTGCAATGTAACAGTATTTTTCTCACTGTGGCACGGACTACGGATTTTCTGGCTGTTTGCAACCCTGTGTAATCTGCTGACTGCATGTGGTATGTGGATAGCTTTGACGTTTTCAAATAAGTAGTATTTCAGATTCTGTGTAGCTTCGGGGACTTCTGACATATTTTATCTATTTCTTTGTCCTTGGGGGTTGATAGATGGGAATGTGATTAGCTCCCATGCTTATTAACTCTCCTGCTAAACCTGCCCCCAGTCTCTAACGTTTTTGGAATACCCTGTCTACAAGATACTGCAGCCAGCTGCAGTGCATTGTGTCCTTGTTCCTGAGGTATACTGTGTCCTTGTTTCTGAAGTACTGCTAAGTACTGTAGTATTGGCTTTCCTGTTTCTTTTCCTCCTCTTTGCTATCTACTGTGGCTTCCTCTGGTAGGTGAGGTGGACTCTTTCTCGGTCTCAAGCTCTGTCTCTGTACACAAAGAGAAATGCATTGTGAGAAAAAGTTGACAGTTGCTGAAAATTGCAAAGAACATTTCTACTCAACATTTTTTTCGCCTTTGCTGCATATAATGGGACTCAGATTTTTACAAAAGTAATGCAAGGGTTGAATTAAATCACTGATACTGCTTGCTTTAAAGAGGTTAAAAAAGTCATCTCAGGAAATCAGCTGTGCAGCACAGTGGGAGGGTAGACCCAGTCTCCATTTGTGCAAGAAATGCGAGTTCTGATTCTTCTCACCCTTACTGCAGGACAGGGAGGAAAAGCTCTACTGAAGTCAGTGAAGTTGCACCAGTTTAAAAATAACATGAGGTGAGAAAAGAATCAAGCCCCAGGGTGTTTCAGAGCTATGTGCTGAATCACTGAATCACAGAAAATAGGGCAGGAAGAGCCTCAAGAGGTCATCTAGTCTATCCTGCCTTCCCCAAGGCAGGATCAGCTGTATCTGTGTCATTCTGGCAGATGTTTGACTAACTTGTTTTTAAAAACATCCAATAATAGCAATTCCACCACCTCCTTCGGGCAGCCTGTTCCAGAGCTTTGTTATCCTTACTGTTAGACATCAAGAAAGACTTTCCAAGCTTGGCTGTGCCTGCTGCAGTTTGGGTCCAGTTGCTTCTCCTATTTACCGCAGACATGGAGAACAGTTGAATTTGCAAAAGCCATTTTAAATATATAAACACTTCAGTGTTACTATCTGTAGATTATAAAATGACATGTTTTTTCAGTCTTGGTATTTTGCCTTTTTGAATTCTGTAGGTCAGAGGTGGAGGACAGAGGGTTAGTTTGGGATTTAGGAGAGAAAGACAAACTGAGGATTGAAGTTACAAATGAAGAGGCAAATTCCCACCCAGTAGTGAGATGGGTGACTTCTCTTTGGACAAGTGAGTGGATGCTCTTCCAGTAGAAGGAAGAGCTCAACAATATTGACCTATAGTAAAATCACCATTTTCAAGGGTGAGACTCTCAGGAGAGACTTTGACTATAGGGCTTTTAGCAAACAACTTGAATAGGGTAAGATGGTCTGTAGGATTATATTCAACACCACTGTAAATCCCTCTGTGATGGCTGTCCTCCAGATCAAGGACACTATTTCATATTTGTCTCATTAAGCGACAGTGATTGTCCACCAAGAGTGTACAGGCGTATGAGATTCAACTCACATTGTAGTGTAGCTGCTCTGAAATAGGTTCACATTTGACACTGTTTGACTTATTGCAAGAATAATTCCTGAGACTGAGTCTTTGATGGTACACAGTGATGGTTCTCTTTAAATACAGGAGAAAAATGTTATTTCAGACAAAAGTTTGATTGTGCAAAATTAAAGTTTCTTAAATGTAGGTATGGGCTTTATTTCGATTATCAAATTATCCTGATATATCATCAGGCTTCATGTTAGGGATTATTACCCTGCCATCAAAGAAGCGTATGGGTAAAGCTTGCCTAGTAAAACCGGTAGCGGTCTGTAGTGACCACCTTTGCGTTGCCAGTAACTTCAGGTATGTTTGGATCTATCTTCCGGCCTTTCAGCATGGTTCAGGAGAATGTGTAGTCCAGTGTATACTACTAAGCTAATTGCTGGAAATGGGTCAGAGTAACAACTGAGTTTTGGAGCAGATTGGCCCTGACTCTCAAGCTAAAATATACCAGCTTAGCCCCATGTCTTTATCTAATCCTCCTTCCTACTAATTAATGCAACAAAAATACCATCCAGAAAATTTAGCAGTTTAAACCTGTCACTTACGTTTACTCTCTGCTTAAAGTAAAATGGTGTAATTTTTTTTAAAGGAATAGTAAACCTTTTGAACGTCAGATTGCACTACCAAGATACGTCAGTGCAGGCTGTACAGAACGCTTTGTTGTCTCCCGTCTCTAATGTAAGCTAGCATTCAAAGGACAATGTTAACCACAAGGTTTTCTTCATTTTTATTAAAACCCTATATCAAGAGGATTTTTTTTTACAAACTGCACATCATTATAGTGAAAATAAGCTTACAGCTTGGAAGAGATTTTGTAATTCTCTGCTGTTACGTCCATTTTGCTCCATGTGCTTTCTTCTTCTTGTTGACCCTAGCGCACAAATCTGTAATGAAAAAAAAATTGATTGACTCCTAGACTAGGGGATTGCAGTGGCATGATTTCACGCTCAGTTGTTGGCTAACAAGGCTCTGTAGTTTTTATTTAGAGAGGCCCACTTGCAAAAAAAATGAAGAATTGTGTTAGTCCCAGCTGCCAAGGTTACAGAGCAAGCGGCTTAGAGGGCTTCAGGGTTCCAGGCGAGAGAGGGATTGTCTCTGCCCAGCAGGTAAGGGATAGAGCTAGACAGAAGCTCTTGTGCGCAAGATGCTGACTGACCCCAGCAATTCATAAATCCAAAAAATTACAAGATTCTCTGCTTATCAGTAAATGGAGCAGACACTCAGCTGTGTAATTAACCCTTTGAATGTTACGGCCGTGGTGCAGCCAGCTTGTTTGAAACATGCATGCCCTTTTCTGAATGCCTCCCTCATTGTATCCTGGGGATATATTGGGTGCTTGAGGTACTCTCATACTGCTGTCAGTCTGTTATGTATTATACGTAAATACTTAAAGTATTTCATATATCCATGCTAAGGATTGCTTTTGCATTGTTCTTACATTTAGTGCTTAATTGTTTATAATATATCTTTCCATGTGTCACTTAAAACATACTGAATTCTCTGAGCTCGTTTAACTGCTTCAGGTGGAGATCAGGGAATATATGAAAGGAAAGTAGCTCAGATGCCCAGCCCTTACATGGCGCAGTTTCAGGCAGATCTCAGATTTTAATTGATGGAAACCTGCCCTAAAAAGTCAGCTGTCAGAGTTGCTCAGAAATTCTGAGTTTTCATTTTATTTACTCATAGGCTTTTATGAGGCATCAAGTTATAGGTTGCAGATAGTTTTATATACTTAACCTATTTACCTTATGTTGTTTTATTTGCATTCTGTTTTAATAATTTGCTTTTTTATAAAGTCCTGTGTGACTAATCCTGAAATTGTAAGTACAAATTTGGAAGCCCATCAAACTCTACCTCTGAACGCCACCACAAAAATCGTTGCAGCTTTAAAAAGCAATAGGAAAATGGCAGACAGCTACTGCAATAATGCTAAGCCAAGATGGAATAAGCAGACCCTTATAAACGGTTTCAAATTCTTCCTTTTTTTCCCTTTTTAATGGAGCTGTGGGTTTTTTTAATCTCTCTAAGACAACAGCCTTATCAAGATATACCGCTCACTGTCTATTGTCGGGCAAATTTGTATATAGTGAGTGCATTTTTCTCCTGACCTGACTTCATCCCTAAAAAGAATTCCACAGAATTCTTCAAAAGGTGCTCTCAAGGTTTCTTTGTGCACAGTCCTTCAGTCTAAGCAACAGCTAAGCTGTTAACTGCAGAGCCAGTGGGAATATAGGAAAGCATGGATTTGTTCCTTCAGTCCGTCATTGCTGCATGGAAGGAAATCCACAGGCACCTGGGCTCTGTGTCCAAAGGCACTTTTGAGTGAAAAAGCTCCTCTTGGTGTTTGCTTTGCCCCAGCACCCCAGGAGGAATTACCGTCCCCTGTTTCTGCGTTCCCTGTGTGTCTCCTGCGTGTAGCTGTATATTACTAATCATGGCAAACCAAGAATATCCATTAACTTAAGCTAATATTCATACCAATATGTTGTCTTCTTTTGTGGACTTTGTGATGTTTGGTAATCCTGGCTAAATTTAGTGGCCAATATAACCAGCATTCTGTCTTTCAGACTTAGGATTGATGTCTTGATTTTCCCTACACCTTAGTACTGTATTTTCTCCCACAGCTGCTAACACTCACTCTGCCTTTACCTTCCAAATGTCATTTGGTGTTACCCAGATGCTATTTTCCTGTAATTTCACTCTATCAAGATGCTGCTTTCTCATGCTATTTGGGTCCAATTCTGACATTTGGAAAAGTACGCTTAGTGCAGCACACTTCCCCCACCTCCCCGGGGTATCTGATCTATCATGTGTACTTACTTGCTTGATTTCATTATCACCTACTCTTCACATTTGCATTTATAAATCATGTGTGAAACTCATTTGCAAATCTGCAGGCCTGTTTCTTCTGCAGTATCCTATACTGTAGTTAATATCCTTTAACATAAACTAAGCTACCATTTTATTGCTTAATATCACAGTTATAGGAGACTTCCAGAGTCTGACTTTTTTTTTCTTTTGAAGGCCTGCAAAACCGTGCGAGTATTTTTAAGGCCATTCTTAGAAATCTGGAAAAAATTGTCATATTTTATTACAGTAAATGCTTGCCATATTCTGCTTTTGAAAGTAAAGCTACTTTGAAAAGGTATACACACATAGCAGAAGTTCTTATGACCACAGACATTTCCATTTGTTTTATACTCGTGTCACTTAAAGTCAGCTGAAAGAATTTTAGAAAAATACTTGCTTGGAAAAATTTGCATCATTACTCATATTTTTCAGGTCAAGTTCAAACCTTTATGCAAAATTTTTCAAGCACTGGAATGTATTGCTTACCCTATCGGATAAATAACCATCTAGTTAGATGAACAGAAACATCAGGAAGTATGTTATTTCTGATCCTGTGTTGCACAGCATATTGTTTTCCTTTTAATTAAATTGTTCCGTGGTGTTCTACCCTTAAGATTGTGCGCTTGCATTTCATTATCACTTGTTATTCAAACTTGCATCTCATTTGAAATTTGCAAACCTGGCAGGTTTTTTCCTATCTTTGTTATAAATTATTACTTTATTTCCCATATCATCTCTTAAGAGCGCAGCCTATTTTTAACAGTGTTTTCTCATGTGTAATGTTTCTCCAGCTCTGGATTCAGTCAACTTCGACTTCATTTCCCCCTACAAAGCTTGCTGGATCTCCATGATTTTATTACTTTTGATTTACTTTCCTTATGCAGCTTCCACCCTGATTTGCTGTTTTTCTCCTGCTGCCATAGAACACTTCTGTTAAAAACTCCTCCTTCTGGTTCAAAATAAATGAAAAGGAAGGAAGTAATAGGAGATTTATAGAGTGAAAAGTACACTGGTTTGTTTAAGAGAGGGCAAAAGTGTAGTTGGTTCCTGTCAGCAAAGAAGGAAGCTTCTAGCACATAGTAAGTTTTTATTTTATCCACTCTAAAAAGGCTAAGAAATCTGTACAGCTTGTAGCAATCTGTACAGCTTGTAACCAAGCTAGGTACAAGTACAATGTATTCAGCTTCCTATCAAATTATTATTATCTGTTTACAGAATGTTTAGGAAACTATCAGCCTCTGCCATTCTGCCATTAAGCTACACAGTAAATTGCTTTGATATTTTGATTGCTTGGTTCCTTACCCATTTGCCTGGGATGAGAGTGGAAGTTGGTCCCATTTTTTTCTCAGTCCTGCCCTCCATTCCCACCACGTGTGTTTAATGGATACTTAAAATTACCCACGGAGAGATGGAGACAACAGCTGAAACCAAGACTCTGGCTAGAAGCTGCAGGAATCTCAAAAGGAGTCCTTGAGTGCTATTTCACCCTTCAAATACTGTTTCTTTGTACAAGATAAAAACTGTCTTGTATGAAACCATCCTCAATATATTTTGCATTCTGGCTTTGCCAGTTTATAAATCCAGCTGTGAAGTGTACGTCTTGAATGCATGCCCGTGTACACATAGCTTTAAATATTCATTCTGAATTTACCAGTGCAGTATTTTTACAGCCCCACTGCAAGCCCCTATGGAAAGACCACCATAGGAGCTAGCTGTGAGGGAGAGGACTGCGGGGGCCACGTATACCGATTTAGCCCTCTTTCGGCATTGCTCCTGCAGATTTGAGCTGCCCTGAAGCCCCAACAGAGCTTAAAGCTCTCCTCCCATTACCCTGTCAGAGGGAAACCCACAGGGGTAGAAGAGAAGGCTCCAGGGAGACCTTATAGCAGCCTTCCAGTACTTAAAGGGGAGATGAAGATAGGAGAGATAAAGAGGGACTCTTTATGAGGAAGCGTAGCCAGAGGGGTAACAGTTTTAAACTGAAAGAGGGGAAATCTAGATTAGATATTAGGAAGAAATTCTTTACTCTGAGCCTGGTGAGGCACAGGTTGCCCAGAGAAGCTGTGGATGCCCCATCCTTGGAAGTGCTCAAGGCCAGGCTGGATGGGGCTTTGGGCAGCCTGGTCTAGCGGGAGGTGTCCCTGCCCAGGGCAGGGGGTTTGGAACTGGATGATGTTTAAGGTTCCTTCCAACCCAAACCATTCTATGGTTATATGATTCTAACAGGCAGATCCACTCTCTTCCACTAAGAGGAAAATGCCTTTTACATCTCCTGGGGCTAGTTTTGCTGAACGTGGTGTTATGAGTAGAGCATGGAGGCAGACATCTTTACAGAGAAAGCCTTTACCAACCAGCTAAGAAGTGTACCATAGAGAGAGTTGTCCTTCTCCTGTTGAACTTGGAGGAGGAGTCAAATCCACAGTGTAGGAGTTCATGCCAAATGTCGTCCACTCATACACCAAGGAGCTGTGATCCATGGGATCGTCTTTTGCAGAGCCTTGGAGGCAAATTGGGTGATAAGTAGGAGGTGAGGAGAAATAATGGGTTTGCAGCTATGTGGACCAACCAGCCATTCTTCATTTCCTACAGGATGGAAAGCAGAAGGAGGAGACTCTCGTCTCCAGAACAGTGTCCTCAGCTGTGCCAGTTTCTATGTGTAAGTCTGGCACAGGGAGTGAGAGCGGACTTGCATCTCTTCCGGTTTTACAGGCTCAGTCCTCTTTAATTTGGCATACAAGTTCTTAGATGCTTTTCTGTTAAAAAATATTTTTTGGGAGAAGTATTCTTCATTAGGTCTTTAAGTGGCCTGGAAACTCAAGATGAAAAGAAATATTTTATAAATTAGCATTGTTAGGAGAGGATAGATCTTTAACCTTGATACAGAAAAGGGCACATGGCAGAAACATTTATTATAGCGAATACATCTAATTTAAAAATGACGAAGTAGATGGATAAAACCTGTCTGTGTAGAGCCAGATTGTAAAGATTAAGTATTTAAATGCACACCTCAGGGCTGCCAATAAAACTGGCAGTCACATTGCTTATCGGTGTCCTTATCCGTTTAAGGAAAATGCTTGTATAAAGTCTGCAAACACTTTATTTAATATTCAGCAAACATTATATGTTGGCAGTAGAAACAACATATTATAGGCTTGTGGTTTGAATTATGGTTATAGTGCAACACTGATCTTGCAGTCATTTGGCTATGGAGATAGCTTTCTCAAATGAAAAACAGCTCTATTTTTTGACAAATATTATCTGGCACCTTTGCATTGCTGTTAACTGAAAACATAAAATACTTGCTCAGGTGTCAGGTTCACTGAAAAATGTAGACTAGCGTTATGGATGGTATCATGAGAGGAAATAGATGGGAATTTAGGACTCTCTCAGTTTCTCAAGTATTTCTTCCTGTCGGGGAGCCCCTAGAATTAAATAGCGGGGTTTTCCTTCATCACTTAATCTCTACTACTGTAACTGTGAGAAGCCTGGGCATGATGAGAATTTAGCATGATCTGTCATCCAGAGCTATCTTTAACTCAGAGACTCTTCCATATATAGGAACATTTGCCTCAACCATTCTCCTCCTACTGTCCTCGTAAGTGAGAGTATTTGTTGGGGTGGGAGGAGAGGAGGTATAATGGGAGAAAATAAGTATAAAAAGCTTCATTCCCAGCTTGGCCATATAAGTAAAAGAATTGACTTAAACTTTGTACGTTACTTGGAAGAATTCTATCTTCAGCTTTCGATGTTTCATGTTCTTGAGAGTGTGGCTAAGCATGCAGGCACCTCTGTGTGGTAGTACTCATCTAGCATGCCTGATGCAGTTTGAGTCTCCTGCCTACACTGGAGAGCATCATCCAGTTAGAAAAATACCAATGCTTTGCATCTGTGATAATGAAGGGTAATAGCTGGACATCTAAGGAGATTTGTTTCACACTAGTGGGCAATGTTTAATCACTACTGACAGATTTTCTTTTCTGCTGTCACAAATGACCAGAAGAATTTTCATTGTTTGTAGAGTGCTGTAAGATGAGCATTTTTATCTACTATGGTAAATGCATGTTCTTGTCATAAAGTAGTATGTTTTACTGCAGAAAAATGCAATTTGTAGGACATGTATTTCTATTGAATCAAATGCCAGGATTTCCTAGTCATTATTATCAAGAAGTTAATGAGCTGCAACTCAAAAAGCATTGAAATTAAGCATTAGCATAAAAATAGATACAATTAAACATGAAATCTAGTCTAAGAATACCTGTAGATAACTCCACTAGAACTTTAAAATAATGTTCCTGGCTTGAGAACTAAATTTGTCAAAAAGTCACTGAGTGAGCTCCCTGGGCAGGTGGATTACCCCAGTACTTGCATAGCCTCAGGGTCTCAGGATTAACTGCCTCCCAAACTAGAGTTTTCAAGGCTCCTACAAACATGAAAACATCCATATTGAGGCAGACTGGAAGTCCATTGAGATGAATATTTTGTCCCTGAGAGTTGCCATTGGCAAGCAGTAGGGAGGAGAGCAGAGGATGAGAAATATATAACACGGTGTTCCCAGTCTGCCTCCCAAGAAATCTTTGGTGTAGAAACTACCGAAGATTAAATCTGGAGATTTCTAGCAGATGACATAACCCTTCCACATCCTCTTCCAAACCAACCTGTTTCTATCTTTTGTCTTCCTCTGACCCACTTAAGACTCTGGGCTAAGCTTTTCCCCAGTACTTCCAATTCTGTATGGAATTCTCTGTTTTTGAGAATAAAACCATTTGTAGATAGGTTTTTTTCCCTTAAAAATATGAGGATGGTAGCATAAAATAGAGCAAAAGCAGCAGTACGGAGTGTTCGTATCTATCGTAAGTATAGGGCATGTCCCTGAAAACACCTGCAATTTCATATGAAATATTGACACACTTTCTCTGCTTTTCTGTAGGAACTGTATAATTACTGTTTTCTGATACTTTTTGTCTGTGTTCAACAAGAGAATAGAAGTTCCTCTGGACACACTTTCTCCTCTACTGAAAGAAAACAAGTGTGTAAAACACACCAGAACCTTTCTCCCTGCCGTCCTGGCTGGTGATCCATGGCTGGGGGTGTGAAAAACAAAACAGAGGCAAAACACACTCCAACCTGCCACTGATAGATGTACAATGAAGAAAATATGTGTATTTAAAAGACAGACAGCTGAGCAGCAGTTATTTGATCCATGCTGCTTGCAGGACAACGGGGAAAAGGGTATTTTTGTGATCGCTCTTCAGTGATTCCCGTGCAGCTTTGTGGCTGCAGCTCCAGCAGAAACTGGAACTGTAATAACAACACTGCAATAGGCCAGAGTTATGTTGCAAGCATTTTTAGAGTTGTACTTCCCGTTCACATCCAGTTTGATTGCTTCCAGACTTAAGACAACCAGTTTGTTTTTAAAAAAAACAAAACCCTTTATCTTGCTGAAAAGAACTTGCATGCTGAAGAGCATGTACTTATAAATGTGAATTTGCATTCGGTGGACTTAAATTAAATAGTTCCTTTGTTTTGAAAGTATTATTCCAATTGCTGTCACCAGCATTTGGGTTGTAACAGTGCAAAAGGGACAGTGAACGGTGCTCAGAAAACCTTTTCTCTCCAGGGGCTGAGAGTAAGTACCTTTGTGTGAAACTTGTGTGCTGAGATGCACGCATGCACCGAGAGGGGTGGACGGAGCTTTCCATGTCTTCAACTTTCAGATAATCCATTGCATTTATACAATTTCATCTACTTAAAGTGTATAAGCGAAAACAGAAATGTGCTTGTGTTTGTATACTTAAGAAAAAAAGGTAATTATGCGTGTATGTGATATGTAAATAGGAAGTATTTGATCACATGGTATTTCAGTGCTCTCTCTGCACAACCTACCTTTTATTTTTGCCTTGCCATTTCTGAATTACAGTGCCATCCCTATTCCTGGCGGTAACACTTCTAGCTCTCCTCTTGCCACTATCCTGACCAGGCAACGTGAACTCCAATTGATAAGAAAATGAAATAACTCCCAAATAATGTGAAGTAGCAACTGGTGAGGGTGGGGGTTTTTTAAGGATGGTGACTTGAGTTCTATACATACTAGTATTCCTTACCCATACAGTTGACAGCAAATTATGAGCCCATTTAAAAATGTGGAAATTCCACTTACCAGTTCCTAAACATGAAGAGTCTGACCTCAAATCCCAGGTATTTCTGCATGTGTAGAATTGCCATTTCTGGTCCCAGCCTGAATTGTTTAGAAGCCATGTCTGGCAGAGCAGCTCCATCACTGCATGACTTCCTTTTCCTTCCTGACTCTCCCAGACGTGCTGCAGTATTTCTTACCAAAGTAGAAGAGCAGGTAGGGAAACCAGTGGGAATCGGAGGATGACCATACAAAGGGAAATGAAAAAAAGAGAGGGAAACATGAAGACTGTGGTTCTTTGTTATCATTTAGTAACATTTAAGGATTTTCCCAAAAAGCTTCTACATGCGTGCAAATATTATCAACATCCTCAGAAAGAATATAAAATAAAAGGTTTAACTTTTCTCCTTGTGTAATCAATACATGTAGAATTTTCACCAAGTCCACATCTACTCATTTTGTAAGAAAATGTAAGGAGCATAAAGAACTTTTCAAATCTATAACAGAGATTGAGATTGCTGTGAAAATATTCTGCTACGTGCCTAAATTATTGCATATATTGTAAAGGGAAGGAAAGACTGCAGCTAGAGGTTATTTTGTTAATGGCTAAATCTCTGTTTTGAAAGCCTGAATATGTTCATCCTGAAGATCTCAGTGGGCCTGGCCTATATGTGCATAAGTATACAATTTAGTTTTATTTATTTTGAAATCAAACAAGTGCATAAATTCCAGGCTCATGTGGAGATTCCTAATCAGCAATTCTCTCTGTAATTTTAGAAAAGAAATCATGAGAGCTTTGTTTAAGAAAACAATGTGCCAAGTAATGAAATCATTGCAAGCTAATTGTGAGCTAACTACTTTAAGCTAGCTACTGTTTGCCCTGCTCCTTTAATATGGATTAATAATTATATATGAAATTATGTTACCAGCATAACAGAATAATTATAACCAGGACGTTTTTAACGTAGAATTATTGAAGAGTTCTCAATCTTCCATCTCCGCAGCCTAAAATTGGAGCCTTGCACAGGGCTGTGCTCTGAATCATCGCTTTGGTTGCTTGTTTAAGTGGAGCTTGGAGTGGTGTGTGTTGTTAATGACAGTGTTTCAGATGTAATTATCATGCTTACGGGATGACTCTCAGGGCCTGCTGGTCCGCATGTATTGATTATCTAGTTGGCTGACCTATCCAGTGGAAAAATTGCTACGCCCCACAGAAAACAAGGGACATCTGTCATGTGCCCAGTAAAGTTGCAGAAGGCACTGTGGAAGTTGGGAATTCAGATACACCGACTTGGGGCTGTCTCTGTGTGTCGCTTCTCAGCTCCTGCTGTGCCCTGCAAGCAGTAGGAGACTGATCTCTAGCTGGAGAATAATGTGAGAAAAAGGAACTGATGGGAGAAAAATATGTACTGTACTATGGTTTTCCAATAGAGGATGTGGGAGAGAGGATTTCAAAGTGAAATGGATGACAGAAATTCTCATAATTCTGGCAAAAAACTTTTTTTTCAGATACTTCTGTCTTATGACTCTTTGCCCCTTCCACTTTCTGTGGAACTTTTCTTTCCCAAGGAAGATCAGCCCCTAAAAAAATAATTAAAAAAAAAAACCAAACTGAAAATCTATTCTCACATGGAAATAAGCTAGCATTTGCAGATTTTTAATTTTTTTTTTCAAGACTGTGGCTTAGAAGAGCAGTCATAGGGCTGAAAGCTGTGGGAAACTTTCCACTTTCTCTTATTTCTGCCCCCAACTGTCCTTAATCCTTTTCATTTATTCAGACATCTACAAAGATAATTCACTTACGATTGAGAAACCATTTATAAAGAGGGTGAAGTATTATTCGACGGGTAGACTAAGACATGCAGCGCTTGTGTGATCCTTTCTGATCCTAAGTACGTCACTGAAGGCAGTGGGTGCATTGGTGTTCCCACTTGTGGGAGGGGAACGTTGGTGCTTGGGCAGTAATGATGGCTGTAAAAAGCTGCAGAGGCAGGGGGCCGTTCCCGGGTCAGCGGTGGCAGAGCCAAGGAGAGACCTTGGCACTGCCAGGAGTATTTGTCTGCATTTATTCTTCAGTTCAATCTGGCCAACTCTTGCTTGTCCAGTGTAAGGGGAAGCCTTTCCCAGGAAAGCGGGAAGAAACGGTCTAGCATCAAAGCCTTCTGCTTAAAATAAAACAAAACTGGAGAAACCCAAAGACGTAACTCCCCTTCATGCTGAGCTCTGGTGGCTCAGAAAGCTCTCAGCACCTCAGGTGTATTTGGACCAGTGGTTAAGAAGACAGGGCTTCAGTGTGGGAAGGGGTGAAGTAGAGGAGGGTGCCGGGAGGTGAATGGAGGATGTGTGTGGCCAGGAAGGCTGGGAAACGACTGGGCAAGGGCAGGATGGTAATCTGCTGTGAAAAATAACAGCAAATGCATCTGTAAGTGAATGCCAGGCATGAAGGTTTTGTGACGAGCAGATTAAAGGGCTTACTGTGCAATTGGGTGTTGGTATTTATGGTAAGGAGAAAGGGAGGGTTCTAATTTACGTCTGCTTAAGGTGGTGACTCTTCTTTTTTTTTTTTTTTGACAACTTTGCAATCTTTGCCAGGGTCAGCAATTCTTAAAGTGGTCCCCATGCCTGTGGCGGATGCTCCACAGAACCAGATTAAACAGTAAAACTTTAGAACTTTTCAAAGGGAGTTTGAAGGTTGCAGAGCCCTGTTTGTTCAGATATTTGGGACGTTGTAATCTAAATCATATCATATGAATTGTTTCAGCAGTTCACACTTCACAACTGAGCAGTTTGTAATCAAGATACTCTCTCGGTGTTTTATTCTTTGCACCTATATTTCATATTTTGTATTGCTGAAAGTGATTACCAGTAATTGCAAAATTGTGGAAACTATTTTGAAACAGCATAAAATTGTTATAGTGTCATCAACTTTTTAACTTTGCAGACAGATGTGGTTTGATAAAACCTTGTTGTCTGAATACCTCTACCAGCTTTCAGCTTGCACAAGATCGCCAGAAGTACGAGACATCATTTACTGTCCAGTCATCTCATTTGTTCCATATTTCAGCCAAAATAAATTCTGTGTTGCCCAGCTCATTTCCTTCTTTCCTCATGCAAGATGTCAGCTTGTCAGCTCTGTATCTTTTTTTTTTTGTCAGGGAGCATAGTTCAGTTCCTCTGGTTGAAGCAGCCTAACAATGAGAATTAGAAACATCCAGATTCTCTGGGTTCTCTACAACATGACAGGTACCGCATTCAACATCCCGTAACTGTCCTCTGAAACAGGCAGGTTTGGAGGTGATTTGTGTCTACCCACAAATGAGAACTGTGTGTTTGCTACCTTATCTATCCTAATTTTAGGGTTATCTTAAGATGATAAAGCTACTGATTTCATAAAGGTGAAGTTTCATGAGGAGATACTAAGCATTTTATGGTAAACTATTGACATACATATACAAGGACAGACATTTATGCACATTAGAGTGTAAGATTCAGGAAATGTGGACATCTGGTTTCCCTTAATAGTCTTTTCTACTATTTAATTAATAATTATTTTGATGCCATTCCCCTGAAGAATTCATGAAATGTAGTTCTCTCTCAGTCAACACATCTCCACTGTGTATATATATTCAACACGTCTCTGTGAACATAGTAAATCCATCTGTTTGGAAGGACAATGTGAAATTCTGTGTTAAACTGTGGTCTGCTACACACATGTCCATTCTCCTTTTATTTTCTTTGAACACAGAACACAGTAAAATGTATTGTACGGCGTACCAGTTTGATATCACTTTGATAGACATGATGTGACCTTATATACACACTCCAATGTACTCTAATCCGTGGTCTCCCAGCTCCCACTCTGCATGATTTCTGCGATGTTGATGGAACCCTGTGATTTCGCAGAGCAGCTGCGGTGACCCCTCGCCCTGCTCTCTGCTGCTGACAGCTGCCTACCATGTGTAGAGGAAACCTCACAGACTAAAATCTCCCTCATAAAGCAAAGATCTTTAGATAAACATGCGGGTCTGATCATGCTACTACTTTAAAAATAAATAGCTTAAACTCAGAACTTTTTGTGTGGCGCTAAAAGAGCGGTAGCTAAATATTTGAGGCATTCTGCCTGATAAAAATAAGGGATATGTGATACAGTGTCTCCTTTTAAAAAAAGAAAGAAGAAGAGTTCAGGATAAACAATGAAAGGCATCCTGAGCATAAATAATCTGCATGAGAAATTAGTTAATCTATCTGTTAGGACAGGTTTGACTCGCTAAGCAAGGCTCGTCAGGTTCGTCTGGTTTATGTTGAAGAGCAGTGTCATAACTGCCTGAAGTCAGAAAAACTTAGCCATCCAATAATTCATGTATCAAATGAGAAAGGCTGATTTCATCCAACCTGTAACTTTTACCCGCATGGTAGATTTACTTTTATCAGGATTTTTTTAGGAAGAAATAAAATGGAATTGAATGGAGGGGTATAAAATGCATCTGAAGAACAAAGCTGAGGGCTTTGTTGGTTGGGTTTTTTTAAATACCAAAACTTTAAATCATTACTAGATAAAAACAGGTTGGCATTGTACTTCTTCCAGCATTTCGTTCACATACAGTACCAAGAGTTGTATCATTGCTAATGTTTTCCTGCTGAGCTACCATCATCCTTTGTCTTGCTGTCACAGTATTACGTTGATGTACCTTCCCCATTTGGGTAGAGGTCATTATCCTGGTGCCCGGTTGCGTTGCCTCTGCTGAGCAGGTTAACTGCTTGAGGTCTTTTATCTAGACAAATGTTTTACCAGCACTTTTGCTCCACGATGACACAAGCTGTTCCTCAGAGGTCAGATCCAAACGAATTAGCAATGCTGTGATAGCCTGTTCCCTGTACATTCACACACTCATTCAGACCCATGGGAGTAAAGGTATCGGCTTTGTGAAATGAATGAGTGATTAAAGTGCCCTTTTTTTTCAAGATTTGCTTCTCCCAAGTAAGCACTTGTCTGTTGTCTTCATTTAGTATTCTTAAGTGTAGCTGTAAAACCGAGTTGTCAAAAGAATGTCATTGTACAATTACTTTTGACAACTGTATGTTAATCATAATAGCCAATTCTCACAAATAAAATGTGTGCCTAATGAACACAACTCACAGTTTACAGTTCACACGTTTTTGATGTGTTTGCTAATTCTATCAATACCTCCCCTGAAAATAGTAGCTTTGAGACTATTAGCCATTCCCTGGGCATTTTTTGGTAGTTTCTTTCTGTGCATGAGAGATAATCAAGAGGCCAAAGAACAAGTAAGAAAATGCCCTAAGGCTTGCTCAGCTGGGCTAAGATTTAACAACATCTAGGTAATATGGGTACTCCACAGACAGATAACAACATTAAAACAAGATGTAAGAGCTGTTAAAATGCATTTTTAGGGTACCAAAGATTTCAAGAGATAAAGTAATTCATTTTAATGTTCATTTCAATGATTTCATGTTGAGTGTAATATAGATGTATATGTTTAACAGTAAAAAACAAAGAGGTGGGAAAAGGAAGAAAACTTTGGTGGTTGGAACTAACTTCTATACTATCAATTTTAGGTAAAAAGGTCTAACAAGTACATGTTAATCACGTTCAGGGTTTTAGTAGATTCTGTCAGCCTTCTCCCAACCAGAAAAAGATGCATACAAGAGCTAATCCTCTGCATCTCTTCATAGGTATTTGAGGGTGTTCCTTGATTTCTGAAATAATATTTGATATGACCTTGCTGAACAGAAGTGATGAGCACTGTAATTTGTCATACAAAGAAAATTCTCTTTTCATCTCCTATTCATACAAACCTCAGTTTCGGAATGTAGCTGAACAAATATTTAGCTTTAGGGATATGATTAAGACCTACTGAAGCAAATGAAATTTCTGGGCGTGCCAGTGTGGGGAATAGGAGTTCTCTCAATCTGGACTAAATTTCTTTTAAAATTTGAAACTTTTAAGCTTAGAACGACAGAGGCAGGAACAAGGTCACTTGCCTTCCCAAAGATCTAAAAGGTATGGTATCAATGTGTAGTAGGATTTCGGTATTTATTGGTTTAGCTGCAAGTATTTAGTTTATGTTGAAAATACTAATACACAAATTTAACTCAGTAATTCCCGTCTCTTCCTGTCTCCCACTGGGAAAACCACATTGACTTCAAACAAGCTCTGTGTGGATATCGGTCTCTTTGCGTGGAGTCCCTTACAGGGTCAGGGCTACAGTCTTCATATGGTAGTAAAACAATGAAGTTCAGTTTTATCCATGTGTGTGCATAAAAGCAGAAATACATATCTATCGAGGTATGTCTTGTTGCTTCTTAAGTGACAACCAAGTGCACCTCTGAGCTTTGGAGCCGACACTTACTGGTCGTGGGTGATGGCTGCAGTCGTTTTAGGAATACATCTGCTGCACAGAGAATCTGAAGGAACATTCTTTTGCATGAGCAATACATTCATTTTTTGTCGGTTAGAGGGGTTGGGGTTTGGGGCTTTTTTTTAAGCAGAACTTCTTGAGTAATGCATACAAACAAGGTTTTGGAAGACTTTTTGTGTATGAAAGCATTCTGAGCCAGAGTGAAAGAAAATTGTCTTCAATCAGAATTACGATTTAGGCCTGGCAAAGACTTAGTTCTTTGGACTACTTTCACTCTGAACTGGAGGGAGATTTTCAGGTGAATAGGAACCGATTCAATTAGTGCTTACATTAATAAGCAATGTCCTTTCACTGTCTACTGTCTCCACTGGGGCTTAGACTCAGCCTGCCAGGAAGGATACGGGACTTACCTGAACTACTGAGGCCATGAGGATGCAGCGAGGGTACAGACAACCAGCATTTTAATTTTTCAGTTAGGGCAATTAGTTGTATTAGCTTAATCACGTCCATGTAGCTTGGTTCTCGCAAGGAAATTTTCTGCTTTGGTACTAAAAA
The DNA here is from genome assembly GCA_013400135.1 of Rhinoptilus africanus. NCBI lineage: Eukaryota > Metazoa > Chordata > Aves > Charadriiformes > Glareolidae > Rhinoptilus > Rhinoptilus africanus. The sequence continues at coordinate 377,665 of VXBO01010261.1, read as the reverse complement.
ATGATCAAAGACTGTCACTAGAATTTGATTTTTGTTTGCTGTATGAGTTCATTTAGAGTATGCCAGCGGCTGCTGCAGCCAGTGAACCTAAATAAATGTCTGTTGGATATCTATTTAGCAGCAGGCTCCATTTTTTCCAGCACCATCTCCGTGTAACCTTTTAATCTAGTTCTTGTCTTTGACTTTTCATATTTTATATATTTAACCCCTTGATGCAGATATTTTGCATTAAGTGCTTTAGAAATCCTGATTTACTGCCTCGAGGGATTAACCAGAATTCCAGTATTCTTGCTTTATCTACATTCATTTATACAGCCCATTTATTTCTAATAAATACATTGGCCAGATCATATTTCTCTGCAAACTCTAAGCCCTGGAAATAAATTTATGCAGTGACATAATGAAAATAATAAAAACTGTCTTGCATATTGCTCTTATTCTTGCTTTAAATACCAGCTTCCAAAGGCACAGTGGGTTTATATTCTCCAAGTAAACACCACCTTTGAGGTTCACACTGCAAAGCTCTAATTTTTAGTTGACTTCTAAGAGGATTTAATCAAACTACAGGATATATGATTCAAAACAAAAAATGTAATTAAGAAAAATCTTTTTCTGTAGGCACAGAGCAGCTTGTTTTCATTAATTTTATGAAGAATGTTGTTTTTCTTGGCTGAAAACTTAAACTCATGGGACAAAGGAAGATTTATGGGGTGATCCACAAAATCACACAGGTTTTGTGTTGCAATGCTGTTTTGCAGTGGCCACTAGAGTCCCTATAGCTGAAGGTTTATCAGTGTTTCTTTTTATAAATCTCTATTTTCAGAAAGGGCTTTTACTCAGAGATTAGCTTTGAGCTAAATATATGCACACAAAGTCTCAGTGTATAGGTAGTGTGGTAAGCGTGTATATTTTAATGTAAGCAATTTATAATACTTCAAGAGTTCTTACATCACAAGGAAAAATGAAACTGAAGTAAGGATGGATATTTATCCCTCCCATTCACATACTGCATGCGCTTCTTTGTCGTTATGCTTTATTTATATAAAGTATGGCAAACTCTCCAGCAGTTGCTGAAAGCCACTGGAAGAGAAAGATCAGAGACATGATGTCTCTTGCCCTAATCCTTCAAGGTGTCAATACCACTTGTGAGGTGCTTGGGCCGGAGATCTGTGTGTTGTAGAAAGTTTTCACTGTTGTGATCATTAGAGTGGAGGTACGGAGCCCAACATGAGGCTGGGTGACTGGGCGGCTGTTTGACTTATTTCTCCCTTCTGAGTTTTGACCCCTTAGATTTGAAGTTCAAATTCAGCTTTGACACATGTATTTTTAAACCAAATAATACGTTTATTTAGTTAACTGTATCAAATGAAATACCTTTTGTATCTTTAAAAATCTCTTTTTAAGAAGATCAGTAGTTCACGAACAGTAATGAAACAAATATCTTAACAGAATGCTCTTTCATTCCCCATAATGTCAGCAAGAGTGTCTACTTGTTTAATATTGTAGTAAACAGAAAAGTTCATGGTTCAGTGCTTAAGCCTCTGAGCTGTCTCCCCAGCTGTTCCTGGCTGCCAGTATTTTACTTACTCAACAGGAAACTAATTTAATTAGTACAAAGAACAGGCCAGTACAGATGCCTGTATGAAATTCTTTCAGTTTTTAGAAGGCATATGCTAAAAGTCCCTACATTAGACGGAAAAACAGAGATCAGAAATTTTACACAATGGAATATCTGTTATCCTGTATAATCAAAGGGTGCTGTCTCCAATGATGTTACTGTGGTCTTGCGACATCAAACCAGACAAAATATTTCAGTTGAAAGACATAGAAGCTGATAGTAAATTTGAGTCAGGCTTTGGTTTCATATTATGAATTTCTTCATCCTGTTTGTCACTAACTGGGAAGATGTACCATTACTTCTTAGCAACGCTGTCTTCTCCTAAAGTCTGCTTCAACATTTTTATTAAAGTGGCAAATTCAAACATTAGTTAGGAAATACAAACATTAAGGTTTCAAATTTGATTTCCTCCACCTGTGGTTTGTGTATTCATCTACAGTCATCATTTACAGGATCATATACTATTATTTCTCTGGGACCTCAAATTACTTTTTTACAAGATAATGGATTGTGAACACAGATGGATAGTTAATGTTTCTTTTCATCATTCAGTGTTTGATCCTATGCATTGTGGCTACAGAATCCATAGCCTGCACCAGATACGGAATCATTAATTTCCATGGAGGCTTTTTGTGAAGCATTGTATCTTAAGTCCTTGCCAGCATTGGGAAGCCACCTTCACAGTACCTTCATGAGCTGAGATGGTGTGGAGGTGTCCATTTTACACACTAGGAGCTGAGGCACGGGTATTAAAATGGCAATTGTTAAAAATAAATCATTTTTTCTTGCCTGATTTCTCAGAGCTCATAGCATCTTTTCGTGCTTAATATGTTCAGATTGGATTTCATTTTGTATTGACCTCAGTTGGAGCAGTGAATGTTCAATATACCAGCAGCGCAAGCCAGGAACCATCTTGGATTATACAGAAAATGAGAGTTGTCCAGTGAACTTCTGTTAGAAAAAAAAATTAAATAAAACAGGTTAATATAACTTCTCTAGCATAATGTAGGAGCTCTGATAAAACTTTTCTAGCACCATCTAGGAGCTATGGCAGAAGCAGGACTCAAATGCAAGTTTCTAAGCATTCAGCTACTGAAACTTTCGTACTTTTTCTCGTCTCCTGCTCAACTTACTTGAGATCTTCCAACTTCCACAATAAAGGAGTTGAGGGTCTTATTTTCAATAAAGCTCTTTGTCATACAAAACCAGCGTATAGTTTGAGCAGTGAATGTGGCAAGGGTCTCATGTGGGGCAAGAAAATGATCACATGTTAAAGACTACTACAGATGTAGAAGGGATTAGCTGCAATATTGCACAAGCTTTTTTAACTCCTTTCAAGAGCTGCAATTTCCCAAATTTTCAGAAACTGAGTAAGTGAAAGAAAAAAGTTTCGGTGTGTGGAATCATACTGATGCCTTCTTTCACCTTCATCAAGATGTTTTTGTCAGCGGGATTCATACCTTTCAACCCACAGTGTGAGGCCAGTAGGTAGCAGTAGGAGGTGATTATCCTCTGTGTCAGGCTGACACAAGAGAAAACACGGTGCACTGTGCAAACAAGCTTACCTGCTGTTTGTTGGACAGGAGATAATGTTGTGTGACCCAGCAATAATAGGTCCTCCTGCCACTGCTGAAAAGACGTGTAGGCTCCTGGTTGTACACTCTTTGCCGTCTGCCCTCTGCCTCTCCCTGTCTTCTCCTGCCCCTTTTCTTGACAGTCACGTCCTTATTCCCTAACCTGGGGCTTCAGCCTGTTTCCTCTCTCCTTGACAAAACGGAGTCAGCCATGGGATAATGCTCAATAGTGCCTGTCCTGATCACTGGGTGTTTGACTCAAAGGTATTCTTAATATTGCTGTGGTGCTTAACCCCCGCCTTGTTCCCCTCCCGACCAAAAACCTCAAAATGGCATTTGCAAGGATGGGAAGAGGAGTCCGTCCCTCTCCTTATCAAAGTTTAATGTTGCAAAAGTTGATTCTTTCTCTTTCAACGTGTTATCCTTCTGTCTGTTTTGTTTGCCTGCCTGTCCTGGTCAAAGACTGAATGACTGAGAACATGTCAAACCCTGGCTTTCTTGTTTAACCACTTTTAATCACTTGGCATTGCGTTTAGAGTTAGTTTGCACAAGATAAGTGAAAAGCAAAGAGCCTCACTCGCACCCTGGCTTAACTGCCAGGAACATTTTCCCCTCCCATCTGCTGTGTTCATTATTATTTAAAAGCAAATCAGGAGGCAGAATTGGATTAGCAGAGTGGGTGGCACCAGTGGAAAACAAGCTCTGTGTCGGCAGTCACCCTGCCAAGTTCATGTGAAATTGCCCATTTTAACTGGCAGCTTCAGCTTAGCTTGGTGTGATGACATATGGGCCTGGAGGGTAGGAATCTATTTCCATATTAAAGCAGCTTCTGCTGCGAAGCCTCGTTGTCTGTAGCTGTGTGGTTGCCTGGCTTTGGCTGCAGACTCCTGTCCTGGTCTGCTCTGCGATGCCGGGCTCCTTGGCTTTTTCCCCAGGTCCCCTCAGCGACTCTGCCGATGCGTAGATACCTGGTTTGCCCCCAGCTACTCCATTGGTCTCAAGCCATAAGCGTGTTGAATGTTAAGAAGCAAAATAGGGAAGCTCATAACCCCCTCATCTGTGGGGCCCCCAGAATCAAAGGGGAGAAATCAAGCCCTTGCTTTGACTCTTAAGGGTCAGCAGTTTCTCAAAACAGCGGGGATATGTATTTTATGTTTGAAAAATAAATAACGTAGCGTGTATGTTATGCGTCAACTCTAAACTCAATCACCTCATAAATAGGCGTTTACAAATGAAAAATTAACTTCTTTAAATTAATAAAAATTCCCTGTTTCAAGTATTAGTGTTCTAAAATTTTCCAGGATATGATTTCAGCATCCAGTGTTGTCTGTTGTACTTCTGCACAAAGGAAGTTTAGGTGCCTTGCGTTGAAATCCATGTGACAGGGATACCACCAACTTTGTCAATTCTGTAAAATAAGCTCAAAGATATTTCAGGAACCAGACTGCCCCTAAGTCCCTCAGCTGCGATTACTGAGTTAACAATAACATTTCTTATTTCAGAAATCTCTTTTTCATCCTCCACTTTCTATATAAGGAAAATAATTAAAATAACTCCATGCAAAGCCCTTTCAAAGCACAAAGTATGTATCTCTCCAAGTTTACAGCACTGTTATTGGTGGCTATTACTTGTAGGGATAAATATGTTCTGAGGAGGGAGAGTTACAAGCTGTTGACATGCCTTTAAACTATTTATTGTAATTTCCAGAATTTCCATTGCCTTTTTTGATCACTTTTTTGTTGGTTGGTTTTTTGGGTTTTTTTTTCCCCGCTTTGGGCACACTCAACTGCTAGACCTTACTTTAGAAACCTTTGTTTCAGGGATAGCAAAGGGGGTCAATGAAACCTCGCTGGTGAGAGTATATGATCCACTTCTGTGCAATGTGAAAAAGGGAAGAGTTAATTCCTGTTGGTCTTTGTTACCACAGCCTGTGCGTGATAGCAACCCCGATCTAATGTATTTTGGCAAAGGTGGACAAAACATGATGCGTGATGCCATTGAAAAACCCCAAGCCCTTGTCATGAGGAGCTTGGTGGTGCCTCCGAAGATGTGATTCGGTGCACAGGGCCTCCTCCCCGCCTTTGCCCGCTCCTCTCTGCTCACACTGCAGTGTAGGGCTGCTTCTTAGGCATGACAGGACTGTTGTTGTCATCTTCCAGCTGTTCGTTCAGTGACAATGGGTTGAGAGAAGTGTCAGGAAATGGGCAAATATGTCCCCATCAATGGTCAAAATGTAACGCTCTTGAATATATATTTATCAGCAAATGGCTGTAAAATTGGAACATAATGCACCAGTAAGGCAGTTAGATAGTATCATTATTAATATATCAAACCAAAGGCCTGCGTTTTGGAAGGATTTCATTCTGTGATGAACTCAATTTATGACATCCCTGCTGGGGGTGAGAGATGTGATCAGTGCTCAGGCTCCAGTGGCAGCGTCTGTCACTGCTTGTGCGGAGACCTGAACACATCACTGAGGCACAAAGGGGCAGCTCATTCTTTGTAAGTGAGCTAGTTGGTTACTCATTTCTTCATACAGAACTGTTATCGGCCTTCAGACCTAAATTTTATTTTGTTTCTGGATGAAATTAAAAGGCGGCTATCGTTTCTTGGAAGGGTCTCGTAATCTGAGATAATCGGGGGTGTTTATATTCAAAAGGCTGTATTTAAGGTAAAAAAGGGATAACTGTACATGGAAAGTCACACTATCTGTCTGTAGAAAGCAACACGATGCTCTCCGGGAGCATCTATTTCACCTTCTTTTAATAATTAGACCAAGAGCATGTTTGTTATAGAAATTCCGGCTATCGTTTTGTATTGTCATTATCTGCCCATCTGTTCTTCTCTTTCTTTCTGTCCCTTTCCCGTAACAGTGTTCAGCCTCGTATCTTTGATATTTTTCATAGAGAGTAGCTACACTTTACATGACTCATAAAACGAACACAAGCTAATCAGGTGGACTGAACTTCAGTCACCATGAACAAACGAGGACTTACTGTAGTGCAGTGCTATTCAGTAATGCTAAAGAAGTTTCAGTTTGAGAAAAGCCGTCATAAATGAATTTATGTGCCCACCCAGATTTAATTAAAATCATCCGTGAGTCTTGGCTGTTGCTTTGACTACTAAGTACTTACAAATAAGCTTAATAGACATGTTTGTTTTTTCCGCAGCTGTAAAAATACATAGTCTGCTACATGATTGTTTTTTTATCTGATTTATTTAAATAGAATTAGGTAAAGATGCAGTTTATAGGGAAGGTTAAAAGGTCAAAATCCTATTTAATTAACTTATACCCACTTGGGAAGCAGCCAAGCTAAAAGAATGCAGTGAAAGTAAGCTTCAAATAATATGAAATCTTTGAAAAAGACTAACCACCTTTGGTGAAAGGCTTTCCTGTTCTTAACCTTGTGTCATTTAAACTATTTAAATGAGCTATGCAAAACCTTACATTTATAATGGAGCTTCAAAAAAAAGATTAAGTATTTCTTGCAGTGACAAGAAAACTGATGCTTATGGCAGTGAAAGAAAAGCCTTTAGTACTCCATCTTACCATGATCCCTGTCTTTGCATACCACACAATGCTTGGTATGTTGCACCTGATTTGACGTCTACTATTTCTGCCACATGTATGAAGCCTCTCAAGTGTGTGAGACAGCTTTTTAAAAACATGTAGGTCTTTCGAAAACCAAATTGGAAGGTGGAAGCCTCTGTAATATCTGAAGAAGGTCTGAGTTTCAAAGGGTGTGGACACTGCACAGTTTCTAAATGTTGTGCCTATGAGAAGTACCTCATGTTGGATTTCCCAAACTATGTGTTATATTTGAACATCTTACGCATACATGTGGAAAAGTTCTTACCGCAGCCAGAGTGTGAACTCAGAGAAATAAAATCGCTGAGCTGCTTTGTGATCTCTTTATATACTAGATAGGATATCCTCATTGCTGTCATGATGCTCTGTAGAGGTGCCAATTCTGGAACATTTTTTCCGTTTCATGCCACAGAGACCACACTGGGGAAATATTTCTGTTTAAGCGCTCCATATGGTTTTGTATGTAAAAATGGAACTGGCAGAGAAAAACGCAGCTGGCCTGAAGCTGCCAGTAACTATTTCTAATGTCACAGATTTTCAGCAAGAATCCCAAGTGGGAGCTGTATAGGTAGAAGACTGCATAACAGTAATTAGCAAGTACCAGCAGAACCTGTAGGGAATGAGCATGGAGGCAAGCCATGTTCCATATAGACACCACTGCATTTCCTAAACTGGGATTTTTTCCCCCCTGCCCCATTCTAGTCTTCAGAACTACTGGGTTGGGAAACAATTCAGGCTTGAAAACGTCAACTCCAAAGACTTCCTGATCTCTCTGTCAGTACCATTATATGGCATTCATGGCATGGGTGGACACATAGCCTAAGAGCTTTGGACACAATGGTATTTGAAAATATATTCCAAAATTTAAATACATCTATTATTTAAACTTACCATTCATTTAATATACTATAATTGTGGGAAAGATCCTTCTTATTCAGCATGTGAGGTCTGCATACTGACTAATTTTATGTGTGCTTAAGGGTTGCAGTGCTGTCGTAAAAAAATGTATTTTAATTGGCATGACCATTTTGGCATGTTCCTCAGTCTCTGAAAAGCCACAGCAGCAAATAGAATGTATAACCAGATGGCGCTTAGCTAGAAGGATCTTTGCTATCCAGAATGCAACTGCAATGATGTCTGTTCTGTCGAGCTAAAACAAAGGCATTTGTAACTCCACATTCCATATTAATTAAAAATTCCTTGCTGGTTTGAAAAGTACTCCCCTTTTTGGAAAAATACTCTAGGAAAAACACTAACAAAAATAAAAATACAGGTGAGAAATGTAGGGGTTTTTTTCTTAGTTTACCCATCCCTTTTTCTTCTTCCTTCTCCATCTGAACATTAGTTCTCTCTTTCCCAAACAAGAACTAACAAACATAACAATTCCAAACTATCTGCAGGTACTTTCAGTACTTCCAGGTACTACAATTATTTTTGGTAATGATAAACATTCACTCTTTGTTTTCTTAATGTTTAGCATTTATCTGTTGGGACTAAGGTAGTTTCTAGTGTTGTGATCCCTTGCAGAGGAATCTGTTTCCGTAAACTGTAAGCTGACCACCAAAATGGTGCGCGCCCATCTCAAGGCTATGCCGTAGCTACTTTGCACTGATTACACTAGAAGCATTACATTTGTTCCAAGAGCACTTACCTCTCAAGAAGTAACTTGGCTAATATTAACAATTATACACACACAAAATGCCCTATTTTTAAGTACCTGTGGATACTTTAATCTTTGCATGAGGTGGTGCTTAATTTTCAGGAGGAAACTAATGAGTCATCTGGCAAGCATGTAGTCTGTCATGTATCATTTTCTCCAGAAGACTTTGCTTTGGGGATAAAAGCCAAGACAGGGAAAACCAGGAATAAATTTCCGAATAGGTTCCCTGAAGTTATTTATTTATTGTTACGTTAGATAGTGGGGAGAGGAGGGAGATGCTGTTGTGCCTCGGGTAGAAGAAATAATCTTGGATTGGAGTTGATAAATAGCACTATTAAATTACAGTGACCATCAGTCCCAAGAGTGGCAGTCATTAAGTTTCATTCATGATATTTAGATTTGCACAGAGTTGATCTGCTCTCCCTGAACTCCAGGGTTGTATTCAAGTATTCTTCAATCAAAGCTAGATATAGACCTGTAAAAGATCTGAAGCTTTTCTATCCCTTCAAAAATCTCTGAACTCTGGTTAAATCTGACTTGAAGCTTCACAAACTGTTAAACATCTCCTTGATATGTTGGCAGGCCAACATATTTTTATTGCTAAAAAATGAAAACCAACCAAAAAAATCCAAGGAACTTTCAGTCGGAGGCATGGGCTCTCAGCCATCTCTTCTTAGCTGCTCCCTTGAAACATGTACAGGAGATTATCCTTATTAGGCAATCTTACTGGTATTCCCAGATCTTTTGAGTATGGTTTTCTTCCTTTTTAATTAGTAGGTCATTATGCGACAACTTCTGTCTGCTCCCCTAAGTGGCCAGCTCAGGCAGATTTCACTGTGTTTCTGGATACCTGAAAATAATTAGCCATTTGTGAGTTGGGAAGTGGCTTCAGACTTTAGAAGGTGAAGCTTTGTTATGAGTAATGCACTGGGGAACTGCTGTTGATGAAAAACAAGGATGTAATCCCACGTTTTTGTCTTCGCAGGCAAAACTAGCCTGATAAATTTCTGCCTAGTTTTATCCAGGCAGTTCCTTCCTCATCCATCACCAGTTTCCAATCCCGCTAGTTGCGCTAGTGCAACTGTTTATGAGATTGATATGAACTGTATCACTGAGAAGATCTACATTAAAAATAATCCCACTTCTGATACTTTCAGTGATTCAATGTGAAGGGAGTCCCACAGACAGTTTTATCAAGGCAAGGGACAGGGGCATGAGCTGCAGGGCAGGAATCGGGAGTGAGGTTTGTGGGCAGTGGGAATTCCTTAAACTGGCTGGGCCACAAAGATGGGACACGGTGGAAGGGCACCACAGCTCAGCTCACTTGCACCCAGTTGCCTGTGGTTGAATCTCCAGCCCCTTTGGCTGCTCAGTTTGGCAAGAGAGTGCAATGAGGAATTCTCTCACCAGGTCTTCCTGGTGCTCCCTTTCTCCAGAGAGGGGTTCAAACCAGTAACAAACCTGTTAACCAGAGCATTAATGACTGTGTATCATCTGCCAGCAGGCATTTCCCTTTCTGAGTACTGTTACATGCAGCCATAACTGGTAGGCTATTTTTTTCTTCTTTTTTTTTTTTTCTTTCAGATGTTTTAATTAAGCTGTCTACAAATTTTGTTCAGGTATAGTATTCACTTATCTGTTTCAGTGTAGAGAGCTGGTGCTAGAGCCGAGATAAAGATCCCATTGTGTCCAACACTGGCAAAAACTGTAGGTTTACGTTCTCTTATTATAGATCCAGGGAGACAGTATTTCTCCAGTTCACGTTCAGGCAGTTCCTCTTTGGCAGGCTTTTTTTACAAGTTATCAGGGTGAGAAACAGCAATTTCGACACATCACATTAATCAGGGGAAAGAAAGAGGGAGGCTTGTTTGGGTTACTTGCATATTGGAATCCAGAAAGTCTTTGAGTTACACCCTGCAGTTTTTCTACTGATGTAATCACGAGTGAAAATTTATGCCTTTATAGGGATTCGGTTTCAGAGGAGACAAATCTTTAAGCTATTAAAAACAAAAATAACATACTGAATCCTGAAGCCTTTGGAAAAGGAAAGACAAACAGGAAGGTATAAGAAGTTGTAAGGATTTGGCTGTTTGTCAGGTTTGAGAAGTACGTTCTTGCAAACAAGTAGCACTAATATTTTTCTAGTCTTGATGTGTACCAAAATCCTCAGCTTGCTTTTTGGTTTTTCATAAGGTTTCTATGGCTTTGCTTGCAAACTATATTGAGCTCAGTAACACTGCTATTTTTGTAGTATCTTCATCTGAAGTATTAGTTTTCCCAGAGCTCACTCACAGAGGACTGCGCTTTATTCTCAAAAACTAGAAGACATGTAGTAGATTCAGTCCTGGCCATTTTTCATGTGAAGCCTTATTCAAATGGTAATTGTAAAAGGCTTTGTGGACTTTGTTCTCAACTCAAAGAAAAAACTTCAGCTGTGGGCAGCTAGGGTAGGAAGGAATTTTTGCTGAAAGACTGGGAGAAAACTAATTTGGAAGTTACCACAGCCAGAAAAAAATTAAAGGTATACCTACAAATCAACTGTGAAACCAATCACATTACCGAATATCATTGGAAGTGAATATTGTGAATAAAATATATTACAGTGAGGATCAGGACTTGTATTCCTTTCATTCATTATAATATTTGAACAGACCTCTGTGCAAAGTATGCATGGCTGGTTTGCAGTTATTGATATGCACACACGCTACTTAGCAACTAGTGTATAATTTAAGGGTAAGTCTTCGCTCTTCAGAATCCGCCTCCCAGACGGGACTGTTGGATGCATGTTCACTAAGTCCTAGGTGATGTAGGACTTTCACTTTGGGCTCTGTTGTACATAAAGGTACAACTTGGAAAATTCACAGTCCCAACAACTTCCAAAGTTTGCAGCTGTTCGAATATTGCATTTTTGTTAAATTTAACTGTATTTATGTAATCTGAACTACTGATGGCTCCAGATAAAATTGGGCACTCATCTGAGGACACAGTCTAAACCCAGAGGCTGGGATATAAACCAGCCCCTGTAACAAAACAGAGGTTACAAGGAATAAAGTGACTTTCCTACAGTCACATTTGGCCAAACTCTTGGTTTCTACTTTCCAGCCCCATGTCCACTGTGCCACAGGCCCCTCACCTTTAATAAGGTTATGTCACTTATTTAATGTACGTATACTCATTAAATCCTTTATAATTGTGCTGCTATTATAACTTTTTATTTTCTGACTAGTTTACAGTCCTTATCTAGCACTCACTTCTTTCAGGGTTCTCCCCTCACACGCACCCTGAAACTGCAGTCACCTCCCATAGGCAAATCCCTTTATTTGGAGTTGTGGTGCTCTGCTCAGAGGCCAAGTCCATCTGTGAGAAATTCTGTGCGGGAAAACAGGAACGTGTCTATATATAATCTGCATTATGATTCATACGTTAGAACTGTGGAGAAGAACATACAGTAATATTCATCCCTGAAGACAGAGTCTGGGAGATCGGTGTGGATAAGGATACCAACGCAGTAACTAAGACACAGCAGAAAAGAGCAGGAAAAATTCATCAGTAAATGCTTGGTTACTTATTTGTCAAACGTGGCTTTCTTTTAATGACTGATAGTACTTATTATTCTAATGTATACCATACAGTACTGCATCTGTTGAAGACTAACAGCCAGCAGTTGTGAAGATGATCCAGAGGTGTCATTGAAACATTAAATGCAATTAAATATCGCTAAAGAAATGTGAAGTGAGTTGGAAAAGATGTGGTCTGTGTGAGGGGAGGAAGGTGAGGATGTTCTTTCGTTACCGCAGTGCAGGATCCTGAGTTGACACTTTAAACTGACCATGTCAACACAGGCCTTGGCACAAGCTGAAATTAAATTGCAATAATTCAGCTTCTTTCGACTCCTGAAAGTTGCTTTATAGATGCATCACAGGGAAGAAGATATTTTGTGTCAGTGCTATTTTAGAAGTGGTGCAAATCCACCATTTTCCTGTGTGTTACAAGATACTTGAGTTCAGGAATCACATACCAGCCCATAGCAGAAAATACTCTCTTCAAACCCTTCTCAGTTTGTAAAAAAAACCCCAAAAACATAGTTTTTCTAGTGTGAATTTTTTTTTCAAATACATTTTTAATGACAGCCTTAAGTCTTGCCTCTCCTGTGTATTTTGGGGCATGGATAACTAGATAAAACTAAAGCCCAGCAGAAAGCAATTTTAGTAATCTTACATTTAGCCTTAGTGAAGAGTATTCCTTGGGAAACCACAAACAAGGTATAGTCCATTGAAGAAAAGCTTTCAGCAAAGCTAGGCTGATACTGAAATAATCTTTGAACTAACACCTCTGAAGATACGCAGAGCAACTTTCTAGGCAGCAGTCTACTCAGCCATGTCCATGGGGTAATTCAGAGCCTGAGCTAACAATACTGCACATCATTTATTTTTCATATATTAGAACAACTGTGTTTCTTTGAAACCTCACAGAAGTAAAACTTCCCTGCGAAAGAGAGTACTCTATACAGTGTGACAACTGCATATTTTAGAGCATATGTTTATAGAAATGTCTTTATGTACCCATGCTATCCACACGCGTTCAGGCTCATATGTACAAATTATTTGTATGCTTGCATTTGTGCCCACGTATTATAGACACAGATATAAAATGAGATGTGTATGCATGTATATATGTGTATATATATATATTTGAAGGGGGTAAAGAATTTATGGGAGGCTGGCCAGATTTAATTTGTCTGCTTGCATTTAGCACTTAAGGGCTTATATACTCAGTTTGCTCAGAAGAGTGAAGAAGTACTCCTTGCTTATGCCTCAAATCAGAAATGCATGAAGTGCAGCTGCAGAGATAATACATTCTCCCCAAAGGCTTTGGCTGAGCAAATTAGGTGTCAATGGGGTGCCTGCGCAGGCAGTACTCTCTCTAATTAGTCTCTTGAGCCTAGTTGGTGGCGGGTATAAGATGATCTAATCAATTGGTCTGTGTCTGATGGTACGTGTAAAAATCCTAGCAGGCAGAGCTGTCTCCCACAGGTCACTCACCTGCACAGCGGGAACGCTCATTTTCATTTTTCATCTCTGCCATCACATGATGCTGACAGTTGGTTTTAAGAAAATTGAATCCAAAAAATATCTAGTTCATAGGGCATGTAGGTCAAAATAAAGTTGCATTATGGGTATTGGCGATCCAATTAATTAATATTTATAGCAACGAGTTGCATGTAGATATTATCTGAGTGCAAACAGTATTGATAATGTTTGGTTGGCTTTTTAAAATGACTTTTCTAACAAAGACAGGAATAAAAGGCATGGGGGAAAATCATCTGTTAATGGTATACTTTTTTTTAGAGAGAATGAACAGTGTCTGTGGTGCGTGCGAGTGTGGTGGAGGGAGAAGCAGAAAGAATATATTATTGATGATTTTAAATACCCCCATGTTTCAGCTCATACAGAATACAGTATCTCCAGGTGTGAGCTCACATTTTTATTTTAAATCTGGCCTTGTGGAATGAATACTCTCACAATAATGCTAAATCAGCTGCAACATAAATAGACCTGCACTCTGAGGATGCTTTACATGCTAAGGACTCTGCGGGAGCACAGCTCCGCCCTAAGTGATAATTTATACAAAAATTAGAAGCACCTGGAGAAGGATGCTGATGCTGCCAAAAGGAGCATGTATTCAATGGGTGATTTGCATTTTTAAAGGAAAGGACGTTCTTTCACTAATTAAAATAAAGAAAAATATTTGGGATTTAGTCACTCTCCTCTACCTCATGTCTTGAGAGCATGATTAATGTTTAAATTACAAGCTTTAGTTTCCCTTCCTAGAACCACTGTTACATCAACAGCTACTGCATTCTGAAGTTGGCCTCTGCCGTTCTTAAGGTGGGTTAATACCTTATTTTATCCCATTCGGGATCTGGGACAAACAGGATGTATGCAGCAGATGATTTTTCCAGATAACAACCATACAGTTGAGTGCCTTGATTTAGGTCATTTGATATTTCAAGCACATCATTAACTTGCTTGTAATCTTCTATTAGGTTCAGTAGAGATGTCATGGAAACCAAAAGTACCTGGACCTGTGGTGAAAAAATACAAGTTCATTTTTAAGGCAGCCTGTTACATTTCAGGTTTTGTTGTTGTTTTCTTTTTTTAAAGGAGATCTGAAAGAACCCTCTTTTGCTCTTGGGAAATCACAAGTTGTAAATATTCCATTTAACAATTTACGCTTTTATAAGCAAAGCTGTGACCAGAGGCCATAAACACAATCTGCCAAGTCACCAGGCAAAACTTTGATTTGTATGATCAGGAAAATGTACTAAATTCTAAGCAAGGATATTTCTAAAATACATCTTAAAAAATGCAAAACTGGAATACTAAGCCATCTGGGAACTGAACAGCAGCACTGTGTGGAGGGCTCTGTCTTGGGTCTTCGCTGAGTGAACAACTGATGTTTCGGTTGAAGAGCCCCACTACAGAAACAATGCTTTTTTAATAACAAGATTGGTTCATGCCAATCTAAACTTTCATGTTGGTTTTATTGTGGATTTTCTGCTGTGGACAAAGAGACACCCTCTTCTTCCCCCAGTTTAGGGGAGGTGTCTATTTGATGTGACACAATGAGTCTCATCTTAAACAAAACCAAAGTGAAGAGAAGGTCTCCTGTCCCACAGCACAGCGATTCCAGCGCTCCTCTGCAGTGGCATATCTGCGTTGGGTCTCTTCCTCTGCCCCGGCACAGTCGACCTCTGTTGCCCATTGCCTGGGAGAAGGCTCCAACCATGAGGGCGCTCCCAGGCTGAGGGAAGGGCTTTCATCTGTTGACTCCACTTTGAATAAACAAATAACATTCAGTGCATTAGGGACTCAAATGCAAGCATTATATTTTCCCAGTGTACGTATTCCTAACCAGCAGGCTTGTGCGCTGTGTCAGGGCTCACAGAAGGATTTTATACACAAACTGAGGGTTCAGCCTCAGAACAACCTGGCCATCATGCACGCCGGCTTCCCAAACGGGGCAGCCTGAGCATTTCAACAAGGTTTCAGAGAGACCATGACCACCAGCCGCTCCCTGGTTTCCGCTGCACTGTGTTCTCTAGCTTTCCCCATCCAGAACCACTGGGGAAACATAGCATCAAATCACCTGGTTTTGCAGGAAGTTTACTGTTTGATCTAGTCTAAATCTTGTGCCTATACAGAAGGTGGGATGTGGCGTTGCCCACGATGCCATTCCACACGCTTTCAGTGTCACAGGAAACCAGTCACCCCAGTTGCAGCGCTGGCATAGCAGGACCAAGCAAAGCGTGGTGGAGTTGTGATCATAAAACTGTCAGCTGCCTTATACTAAGCCAGAGCAGGAAAGCAAATGGGGTGCAGCAAAAAACTTTGCAATCTTCCATGGATATTTGTGTAACCTCTGCTACCCTTTCTTAGTCCTCTGTGTTCTGCCTTGGTCCACAGTGGTGCTGGCACTGGTTGCCAGTACGCAAAGGGGTTTTTTCCCCTGTGTTAAATGGTAGAAGCTGTAAATTTCATTGCTAAGGAAGCTTTTAATGTTCTAGGGCTTGGTTCTAGAAGTTCTAAGCTTCTGATGAAGGTATTCCCCATTTCACGGGCTCAGGCCCTGCTCTGGATAACATGTCATTAGCTGTGCCTACAGAGCCAAACTTGAAGCCAGAAAATGTGGTATTGTCACTGGGAAATTGTAGCACAACCCTGGGAGAAGTGTGATGCTCCTTTAGAAATTGTCTTGAGGTCCACTGATAGAAAGGAAAAGTTCTGTGTAGTTAATGTAACTGCACTTATTCTCAAATCCGAGCAATTTGGTAACTCCTGGAAAAGCCTCCATCCAGAGGCTTTTCTACCAGAGCATTTTGTTACCTGTCCTAGATGTCCCTGCTGCTTATGCCAGTCTCTGGAACTCCAGCAATATGAGCTTAGCCTGAAGCCAGGGCAGCTGTTCTGGATCTGGGCAGATGTGGCTTCCAAACTGGAAGCTGTGGTATGGGTGGTGGTAGGGGAAAATGAAAGCTCCACATGGGAAGGACCTTTGGGAATTTAGTTGCTTCTTTGTAAAGAAGGGCTCCAAAAAGATCACCCCTAAAAAATGCTTTTGGAAGAAGGGAAATGTGGAATTTGGAGAATATTGTCAACAGTGTTTCACTCCTGAGCAGTTGTAAATCTTCGTATTCCAAACACTGCTTTTCTTTTCAAGCTTATGAAGGGGAAACCAAATGGATCAACTCTAATGTATTCCTTGAAATCAGATTTATTGGCGCTTCAGCCAAGCTCCTAGACCCTGGGGAAAGTGGGACTTTCATGTGGTATAGACATTCCACACCAACTCTAGAGGCATTTAGGAAGCAACCCAAGGAGGACTGAAGAGGCGGCAGACCGAGCTCCAAGAGGGCCCAAGAGACTGTCACGCACCATTAAGAACAGGCTTTTGTTAATCCAGTTCAGGTATTCTGGCTCTTAAAGGGCAGAAGAAGAGCTCTTAAGAACCACGACAGAAACCCTGGAAATTATGAAAGTTAGATGTTGTGTAGAGATTAGGCTGTTTTGTTGACAGCCACAATTAAAATTTTATGCTTGAAACTGCAGTTCAAAATTGATGCCTTGTTTTATTCCTGCTTTGGAAATGAGGGCTAGACTAGATCCACTGGCACCTGCATCCAGTTTGATTTAAATAGTTTTAGGACATGCTAATACAAACCAGTTCCATGCTCAATGAATATTTCAGTGTTCTTTTTCTTAAGTGCTGAAATTCCTCCATATCTGACTGTCTTCCTGCAACTGCATTCTGAAAGTATAGCAGGTCTGTAGTTACGATCCTTGGGCTTGAGAAACCTCAGAAAACAAATATATTTTGACCTTTAGAAAAGACAGGATTTCTCGGAAAGTCTCACTTTATTACTTGGCATTTATTAAGAGTTAAATATGTTAATTATAAAATCCTTCCAATGGCTCCAGTCCATCTAGCCTTCATATAGCCTTCATGTGGCTCTTCTTGCAGTTGTTGAACGCTTTGTTTTAGAGTAATTCTTCCCACGTTCCCAGCCCGCCTCCTGTTTTGTGTAAACGTCAAAAACATCATGGTACCTTCCTGCAAGTCCAACCACTGCCTTGAGCCTACCCATAGGAACTGGATTCATCAGCAGAGTGAAAGACAACATAAGTGAAGCTATTGATATAGTTTATTTTTGGTATATGAAAGGAGATGTTTTAGTTATTTGCCTATTAATAGAAAAACACTGAAATACAGGTGAATATGTTTAAACACAGCACACCGAGGAGCTCCATAACCCGGATGTGTTTGCAGAAATGTTCATGGTGTGCCCCAAGGCATCTCAGATAACTCTTGGGAAGCAAATCCAAGGAGACCTTTTCATAAACTAGTCTCAAGCATTGCTGTGAAGGTGCTTGCTAGGGATTCCGTAAGAAAGGGGCCAAAAAAGAGCCTGTAAACTCCCAAAGCTGTGCCAGCATTTAGCAACCTTCCTTTGCGTTCATGGGGTGTGACCACCTTTAGAATAGCCAACTGTCTATTTATAGCTGCCTGTAATTTCCATGGAGAGTGCGAGTGCTGATAGCACCTCTGAAAATTAGCTCTTGGGGCAGAGATACATGAATATGGATTAATATATCTCACATAGGCAACCACCCTAAAAACACTGGTGGTTTAAGTTCATTTTCTTGAGATACCAGCTCTCAAAGTGCTTTGTAAGACTGTCCTTTGCTCTGAGATTGCTCTTCATAACTGGCTTGGGAGTAACCTATGTTTTACCAAGTAAAAAAATCATTAAAAAATGCGATTCGTGAGGCTTATTATAATTTATATTGTTTCCTTACAGGATTAAATTTACCAGTTTGGAGGAGGGAAACAAAAACCTAATGAGGAGGCCGACACCAGGAAGGAACCATGGCCTGTTTCCTTTCTTTGTCTATGGTGGATTTCATTCAAAAGAAAATCGAAGCTGGCAAGACCCTGTTTTTTCCCCTGCAATTTATTTAAAACCTTGCACGCATTTGGATACCTTGTGATTTCAGAGAACTATGTGAAGATTAAGCTTTTGCTTACTGATACATGGCATGTACTCTTTCAGTCTTTTGTGTTTGATTTTGTTTGATTTTCCACTGCAGCGCTGCATCTTTGTAAGGATTTTTATGCTTTCACCAGCAATGTCTTAAATACATTAAGACAACACATTTGGTGTTCACACTTCTTCAGTAACGACTGTACAAAAAAAAAAAAAAAGCCAACGGTGGCATAAAGGACTGTGTGTTTTCTTTGAGCGTTGTGCATATTTTGCAACCAATGGGAAGACTATTTCCGCCAGAGCAAGCCCAACTTGTCTGATCGGCTGGCAATTACAGCACCTTGCCACTATTCCTGAAGTCTTGTTGTGTTATTTCTTTTTTCATTATCTCCTCAGACCGTTCCATTTTAAAAACATGGCAATAATTGCATGTTTACTTCAGTACTCTGAATTTGATTACTCCGCTTGGGCTATGTAGCATGCCAGTTTTCAAAATAGGCCTGTGAGAAAGACAAAGCAAAAATGATGAGATGTACGCAGCTGACAGATATACACTGAATTCTTTATGGTTTTGTTCCCTTCGAGAATATTTCTTTTATGGGTCTTGGCAAACATCTCTATGTTTTTCCTCACAATATTTACCTTTTGGAATGTTTTCTTGAAAACAGAGATGATGAAACAGTTCCGTTTAATTCAAGGCAGATACTAAGGTACAGAAAAACTTTTGTTGAACGAACCATCAAATCTAGCTATGTTACTTTGCCTCATACAAAGCAAAAAGTGGAGCATTTTCCCTATCCCAAACTGTTTGCTGTTCCACACCAAAGCACCTTTCGAGTTATTTTCCGTAGGTATTCTGAGCTGATTGGAAGGCGCTACCAGATACTGTGTCTTTAGACAGCTTTTCGGAATGAATCATTCAAACGCAAACTTTGCAAGAGACAAAGTTGTGTGTTTTTAGAAAAGGAAGCCCCCTACTACATTTTGGTTGGGGAGAACGTTGTCTTCAGAGGTGTGATAAAACTGCCCTGACCACATACAATGCTTTGCATTCAGAGAGGGCAGGGTATGGTGCGAAATCCGCTGCTGAGTTATAGTCCTGCTCGGACAGGAACGCTTGCTAGGCAATATTATTCTACACATAAATTTGACATCCTTTGCTTGCTGGATGCATTGAATTACATTTTTAAGAAGTGCGGTAACACTTGGGTTAGCTTTCAGTGTTTAAAAGGAGGGGAAAAGGATTTGTTCTACTGCCATCTTATTAAACTCCAGCAGTGTTTAATAAGAAAAAAACCACCCAATAAGGCAAATCCTTGAATGTGCAAGTAGCTACGGAAGGCCTCCTAATGAACTAGGATACGAGTCTACACTTTCAAAGAGCTGAACCGTGAAAATATTCTCAATATTTGCACAGCCACTGAAAGACAATTTTCCCCAATGACATCTCTGTTTCAGGACCTGGTAAAAGCCATCTGAAAGCCACTTTCAGTCACAATCCTATTTAGAACTTACTACAGTTTTCCCCCTGTGTTTATGAGGGGGGAAAAGTGACCACTGAACTTTTGAATTTATCACACACTGAAACTGCCTTAGACGTGGTTTGTTTGGGTTTCATGTTTCTTTTTTTTGTAAGAGAAAAGTCTTTTATACATTATCTTTGCTACTTAAATTGTGTGCAGTTTGATGATTAAAATTAGCTATTTTTAGAAAAAAAAAAACTTGCTGCAAAAATCTGAAGAATTTTTGAAAATGTAACAAAGATTTCAATTAGGAATATAAGGGTAGTTTCATAGACACATCTACTTGGCAGCTTAAATTGGTAGGCAAGCAATTATGCTGCTCAGCTAAACATCTGAAGGTTTAATATAGAGAGTAATTCCCCAACTGTTCCCACAAGGCTAGTGCATTACTATCCATAGTGACTCATGTACAGTGTTTGCTTAAGGTATGTCGTGTGTGTGTGTGTGTGTGTGTATGTGTACACACACGTGCGCCTGAGATTATCTTCTCTGCCCCATTCCCACTTTTAAGCAACCACTGAAATGAAGTTGGTCCAAAAATCTTCAAGCTCAGTTGCCCGAAGGACAGTGCATAAATATCTAGGTTCTTAAATAGCAACTTGATTTTCAGCTGTAGTGAGGTTATCTCGGCTACCGATCAATTAAGGAGTGACCAGGATCTCTTACTTATGCACCTCTTTCCTGGGCACTCCGATTGCCTGCGGTGACTTGGGTTTGCTGCTCTCCCGCGGAGGCTCAGGGCCCTGGGGATCTTCTCCCTGCACCGAGGGGACCCGGGCTCAGCAAGCCGGTGCCGTTTGCCTGAGCACTGCAAATTATTCTTCTGGAACATCAAATCTGCTGGGAAACGGCAAGTTTTTTTGAGACAGTAGAAGCGCCTTTGTCCAGGGAACTGATGATACAGCTTTATTTCCCTCCTCCTCCTTGCAGCAGAGCCCTTCCCTGCACGGTTAGCCTGGCTGACCAGCTGGCAGATAGCCCACCTCTCCAGCATCTTGCAGAAGTGAGGTTTATCCCCACAGCTTTTCTCAGCATTGCGGAATGGCCTGTTCAAGCCCCATGAGTGCTCTTGAGCCAGCTTCAGCGAAGATCAGTAGTGTTACCCTCTTCTTCTCTCATCCTTCCCAAATTAGTTCCCTGCAGAATCTTCAAAGAGACAAGAAGGAGTATCCTGGCCTTCCAGAAGTGCTGCAGGTGCCGAAACGTAGTGTTTCAATAGTAAAAAATGGGCTTAAGTGACCAGCAGTCTCTGGGGCACAGTTCTTGAGAAACTGTGGGACTTGTTTGGAGTCAATAGCCGGCAGCAGAGTAACATTCATTTTCCTACTGCTTGGCTGAGACCCAGTAGATCCTTCCTGATGATACTGAGAGGATGTGGCTTTGCTGCGAGAGGGGAGAGCAGCCACGGGGCAGCAGGTGTAGTAGGCAGATAAAAGTGGGAGGGCATGTTCTAACTCCCTGTGAGATCTAGTATTAAGTGAACGGGAAGGGAAGATGGTGATAGAGATGGTTTGCACGATACAGAGATTCCTTACGAGTTCAAGTTCACAGAACTTGACTTTACAAGTCAGCCAGCTTAGTCCTCTCTCCTGCTGGGTTCATATCAGCTCTAATCCACACCCAGCGGGCACCGCACCAGCCAGGACACTCCGATAGTGCCGACATTACATCACTGTATGGTGACCCCGGATCGGTTGGGTCCTTTTAATTCTCACTATTGTTTTTAATCAGAACCATGGTTTAGGATAAGTCGTCAGTACATGCACAATACAACACTGAAAATTCCATCTGCAGTAGACAGAGGCACCGGGGTTTTGGCTTTCTCTTTGGTGCGCAGGGGTTCTGCACCTCGGGCTCCTGGGGAAAGAAGGTAGGATAATAAATTCCCTGTGGGCTGGTGGGTGACCTACACCCCCGTGTGCTCTGTGTCAGTGCACGCAACCGAATGTGTAGTCAATGCTCTGGTATGCTCATAGACAAAATATTCATCTGTGAATATTACTGGGTTTGTAATCTTTGTTATATAAAATGTTTAGGCTGTACAGACTGGGGAGCAATATGCAGACACCCCATATAAACAGAATTACGTTGCATTACCGAGCATAGCAACACTCTCCCCTACCAGCATTTAGGTGGAGTGACTGTATGTTACTGCCTTGCATTTTTCACATAAGCAAAAAAACTACAAGTAAAGGATGCACTAATAATTCCCGTCCCCCAGAATGCATTTCAATGGTGCTGCATACAAGATCCCTGCTTGCCAGCTTCCACGTGGATTTTTGTATGGTGCACTAAGAGGTGTTCTTTTTTTAACAAATAAAAAGGGGAGGGCTGGTACATGAAAACAATGTTAATGTAATTAAATATATATATATATATACACACTTCAGAAGAACAGCATAGTAAGCAGTACAATAAAATAAATGTTGCATTATTTGTTACACCTTGTAATTTGTCTGTATTATGAAAGATGTAATGGTTTGTCAGCTGTAACTGTTGTTTTCTTGTAACATCATATTGAATAAAGTGTAGCAGAATCTCTCTTCTCTTTCATATCTGTGATCTAGTCCTAACCCAGGGAGTAAAGCCTTTCTTTTACTTTTTGCTCTCCAGAAAAATAACAAGGAAACGGTTGTAAACAACAGATTTTTAAGGAATGAAAAATATTTAGAAGCAGGCAGGCACCAGACAGTAATTAGTTGAAAAGATTAGGCACTGATTCAGTCAAACACATGAGCTTAATCAAAACTACGTGTCAGTGCTGACTACACAGGCTTCTTCACACAGTGCATTTCCGTCTGTACTAACTAGTAAAGTTACTTATTTGGTGTCTCTTTCCATTTTGTTATATGTGTGACAAGGGACCAATTTACAGTACACTGGGATTTAACTGAAATGGTAGAAGGGCCAGTTTTCTGGCCAAAAAAAAAAAAAAAAACCCAGGTCTGATTTAAATATATCATTGTATGGAGAATAAACTCTGGCTTATTGCAGCTTCTCTTGAAATAAATACCTGATAATTCTGGTGGAAAATCAGGCAAAACATACAATATGAATTTTTCACAACTTTGATATAGGAGTATGATTTACACCTGTTTTACATTTGGTTATTTATGTCAATCAGTGAGTATGTGCTGCTTGGATTCTTAACCTGTTTACTTATTTATGCATTATAGCGCTAGGTATGCGAGTGCTCACTCACACTGAATATAATCAATATGTGCCATTAGTATTTTCTCCTCCTTTCCATTGCTTCTAGCTATTTTGGTACCGACATCTTGCTAGGACCTATTTTTAGACAATGAAAGTTAAATCAATGCAGCTTGCACAGACTTGGTTAGAATATTTGACTGAAATGTCAGAATATGCTGGTTTAGGAAATGCAGAAGTCTATAGGAATCTCTTGGTTTTAACCGTCATTTTGGTCTCTGATGGGGGACGGCTGGACGGCAAGTGTTTGTAGGCTGATGGGGAAGCCACTAGCCTAGGATATGGATAATGGAGGACCTAAATTCTGGTCTTGGCTTCAGCTGATTTGGGGTAGCTGATGATAAAATGGTTTTCCTCTGAGCTAGCACAGTATCAGCTTGATCGTGGATCTTCAGTGTCTACCAGGTTTTATCTGGTAGAGTCATGTTCTGGCCCAGTTCTGCTGTCAAAATTCTTCAAGAGATTAATCCCCACTTTTAAATGTAGAAAGTTGCCGCAAAATGACATCAGCTGCACCCAGAGGGCACTGTACAAAAACAAACCAAGGAAACGCATGCTTGCTCATCTATTCCTATTTTACCTCCAGTTCTCACTGGCTAAGGTAAATTTAGGAAGGTGTTGTCTTTTCATAGTCTAGATGTTTGGTATTCCTGACTCACTACCTGTGTAGCAACTTTAACCTACAAATCTCTCAGATACAAATGAGGACCAAGAATTATTACCTAAAAAGGTTTGTATGTTTGAGTGCTGGGTACCAGGAAGCATATTGAAAGTGAGCTTTTAATTATGTAGTATAATCCTTAAAGCCGTCTCCTGACCCCCTTGGCTGCACGCCTAGCCTGTTTAGCCCCAAGGGTTTCTTCCTAAACTAGCCTGGCTGCTGCAGCAAAGCAAGAGATGCACTTAACTAGAATAGCAGCCACCCCTCCTCCGAGAAAAGAAAAAAACAGAGGGAAGGTGTTGGAGCAACCTTGTGCCACTAGGTTAACACATACAGTGTCTAAATAATGCCTCTCCTTGTAAACCTCTGCAAAGTAAACCCTACAGCAGCGGAAGGGCTTGCTGCTACCAGTGGGGGGTGGTGTTATGGACATTAGATTTGAGAAGCTTATATAGCACATGGGCGAGGATAAAGGGATACAAATCAGAAAGAAAAAAAAAAAAACTTGAAGAGATTAAAAAAAAAAAAATCCAGGGCCAAGTATTTACTGTTCATTCCCCTTGCGAGTGGTGTTATATATTGTCTGCAGTGAGTCATGCTGAGAGAAAGCCAGGCACAATAATAGCTGAGAGCAGCCCTGCAGCCCCTTCGTTATTGCCTCTGCCGGCTGATACTGAGTCGGGCGAAAGAAAGTGATTCCAAAAATGTTCTTTTTTTTTTTTTTTTTTTTCCCTTTTCTCCTGTTTCCCAAAGGGCCTCATAGTGATTGTTGGGGCTGTACTGCCTTGAGAGAACTGCTAAACTAAAATCAAACATATTTTTAAATTTATTTTCCAAGGACCAATACGGTGATTGACATAAAAGACGTAACAGCGTTAAGTGCTAGTCAGCAAGATACTGCAGTGCTATATACCCTAGTAAAGTCTTGAAGCCTAAAGAGATTTATGATACCATAGAAACATTGCAACCTCATCTTTCAACTGGAATAAGGACTACAGAATAGGTTTCAAAAGGGTAGGTGTTCATCTTACAATCCAGCTAATTAAAATACTTTGCCCCAGCTTCCACCTGAGGAGCTCAGAGATATTCATGCATTAATGAAACGAGCTGTGCATGCAGCCCTGGGATATACCATATAAATGTAAAGATCCATATTTTGTAGAAGGAAAAAAAGTAAGTCAACTCACCCCCAAAACCAAGGCACAGATTCAGTTCTCTATTTTCAAAGCTATGCATGGGCACAAGCACCCACGAGAGTATTTCACTTGGTGTTTGGCGAAAACTGAGTGTTCAAGATACTTTTTTTAGAATATTTTATCACAACAACAAAGAAGTGTGACTTCTGTATTCAAAACAACTCAGGTTCAACTCTATAGACAGGTGGAAAGATTAGAGATACATTAACATGACAAAGTGTTGTGGTCTAATAAGACTGAAGAGTTGTTCGTTGACCGAATGCCCAACATCATGTCAGTGTTGAGCAGGAGAAGTTGTGTGTACCATCCATGTCAGCTTTGCTGGGAAATACTGTAAACATGAACTGCCACTTGGCTGCATCAGGAGACAGACAGAACAGTCAAACACTTCAGGGAGTGTCTCAGGTGTTCTTCTGTATCACAGTGGGCTTTTTTCACAATACACACTACGAGAACAAAGCAGAAGTGATTTTCTGCTTGGGAGGTAACACTATTAAAATAGCTCCTTTCTTATAGATGGTTAACACTTTGTAATAAATGCAAGCCACGATAGCCCTTACATGCCCCTTTTATGTACATTGCTGGCTGCTACAAGTGTTCGTCTATCTGATGAGCACTCAGAAAGAGACCCGGCGGTGGGTATTTTGGAACACAATTGTCTCTTTGGTGGGGACATGAGTCACAGAAGAGCTGCACTTCTGGTCTCCCACATCCACTAGGTCCTTTCCAGAAATGCCTGTTTGCATCTGGGCAACGTCCGTGTTTTCACTGCTGGCTGTTCAGCTTGCACTCCTGCATGCGGAGTGACTAATCTGGAGTAGCAGGAACCTGTAATTTTGGGAGCAGCTCCATTAGCGGTCAGAGGTACCTCGCTTTTCTGCCCATCCAGAGGCAGCAGCCAGTGAGGGCTCTCTGGCAGAGCCAGGTTTTGCTGCTCCGTATCTCCAGCCGCTCTTCCAAGCTCTGCTGAAACACAACATCCACCGGTGCAGCAGGACTGGAGGTGGAGGAAGCAGGAGGGAGGGCACGAGACAGAGACGCATGTGCAGTCTGGGGGCAAGGCCATGAACCTGGCAAGGAAACAGTCACAGGAGAATTGCATTGTTTTGGAAACCTCACGAAAGTTCACCCTACTGCTAGCTGGGCCCTTCTTTCGTGACCCCCACATAAGGAAGGGCCATTTGGGTATCCTCCCAAACCCTATCCTCAAGCAATTGTAATTTAGATTTAGGACAACCGATTGATCAAAGGAAAGGGGAGAGGCTTGGAGGGTTTTGGATGAGCCCTCACAAGTCCCTAAATATGAGGAAGTGTGCTGTACGCTCACCGCCTGTAATAGCACAGAGCTTGGAACACCCCAGTGTGTTTCAGCAGTGTTAGCCGAAGGGGTTTCCTATGCCAGTGCTGCCAAGCAAGCGCTGGTTTGGGGGAGTGGAGGCTTGTGAGGAGCCCCAGTGCCAGGCGGGCTGGGGGGACACCACCTTAACCGGGGAGAGAAAGGAGCCGGGGCCTGGAAGTGACACCAGCCTCTTGCTGGTGGCCTGGTGACAGAACGGAGCACAGGTGGCTTTGCCCCCTGCCATCAGGACTCTTGGCTGCTCCTTATAAGAATCACCGAATGGTTTGGGTTGGAAGAGACCTTAAAGATCATCCAGTTCCAAATGCCTGCCATGGGCAGGGACACCTCCCGCCAGACCAGGCTGCTCAAAGCCCCATCCAGCCT
This sequence comes from Rhinoptilus africanus, assembly GCA_013400135.1. Lineage (NCBI taxonomy): Eukaryota > Metazoa > Chordata > Aves > Charadriiformes > Glareolidae > Rhinoptilus > Rhinoptilus africanus. The sequence continues at coordinate 350,866 of VXBO01010261.1, read as the reverse complement.
GGCCTTGAGCACTTCCAGGGATGGGGTATCCGCAGCTTCCCTGGGCAGCCTGTTCCAGCTGTGCGCTGTGCCAGTCACTCTGCACGAATGAAGACGTGGGTGGCTCGCTCGCTGTGCTCCCATCCCCTCCGCCTGACAGCACTCTGCCAGCCACGGGCAGCTTTATGCCAAAAAACCCCTTCAAAACACTGAATCCCCACACCTGCGATGGGGGCTGCCGTTTTTGCTTCACACCAAACTATTTGGACTGCAGGAATCTGTCTGGCAGCAGGATGTGCCAGGAGGGAACAAGGAGCGCATTGACGTTTGCCGAGCGCCACTTCGGATGCCCCATTTCGCACAAACGTGCGTTTCTCGGCGGCCCCGGCTGGCACAGGCCCAGCGGCGCTGGGGCCACCGACGCCCGGCTTTGCGCCCTGTCTGGGGAAGGCGGGAGGTTAAACCGCAGCGCCCTTCCAGGGCTGGCCCTCGGAGGATGGAAGCTCTGCCGTGCCAGAGGGCGAATTATGGCTGACCNCGGGGGGGGCTCTCGGTGTGAACGGGAGGGAGCTCCGGCGCCAACCGTGAGGGAAAAATAACAGGGGGGGATCCGGTGCGGAGGGGGAGGAGGAGTCTTAAATCCCGAGTTGGGCAGGGTGCGGCCTGCCGCTGGGTTTGGCGCGGGGGAGGAACTGTGTCGCTGTGAAATTGGGGGATTTTGGAAGGCTCACGCCTTTCACCGGGTTTATTTCAAATATTTTATGAAATGCTGCTGTGAACGGGGTTTCTTTTTCCCTCAGCCATGGCTCCTGACTGGCCGTGTCGGGGCAGAGTGGGCGCCAGGTTGCTGGGAGAAGCCAGGCCCCTCGATTTCCTCATGGTGTCTCCTTCCCCACAGCGCGTCTTCAAGGCCTCACAAACTGCGGGTACAGACCGGCCATCGACACCCACAGCATCCCAAACTGCGGGTACAGCCCGGCCATCGACACCCACAGCATCCCAAACTGCGGGTACAGCCCGGCCATCAACACCCGCAGCATCCCAAACTGCGGGTACAGCCCGGCCATCAACACCCGCAGCATCCCAAACTGCGGGTACAGCCCGGCCATCGACACCCGCAGCATCCCAAACTGCGGGTACACCCTGGTCATCAACACCCGCAGCATCCCAAACTGCAGGAACAGCGCGGCCATCAACACCCGCAGCATCCCAAACTGCGGGTACAGCCCGGCCATCGACACCCGCAGCATCCCAAACTGCGGGTACACCCTGGTCATCAACACCCGCAGCATCCCAAACTGCAGGAACAGCGCGGCCATCAACACCCGCAGCATCCCAAACTGCGGGTACAGCCCGGCCATCGACACCCGCAGCATCCCAAACTGCGGGTACACCCTGGTCATCAACACCCGCAGCATCCCAAACTGCAGGAACAGCGCGGCCATCAACACCCGCAGCATCCCAAACTGCGGGTACAGCCCGGCCATCGACACCCGCAGCATCCCAAACTGCGGGTACACCCTGGTCATCAACACCCGCAGCATCCCAAACTGCAGGAACAGCGCGGCCATCAACACCCGCAGCATCCCAAACTGCGGGTACAGCCCGGCCATCGACACCCGCAGCATCCCAAACTGCGGGTACACCCTGGTCATCAACACCCGCAGCATCCCAAACTGCAGGAACAGCGCGACCATCAACACCCGCAGCATCCCAAACTGCGGGTACAGCCTGGCCATTGACACCTGGCAGCTGCCAGCCGGCCTCCCACCATTCTGCAGAGGGCTATGGGGGACCCTACACCTCCTCTTTTCCGCATCCATCAGAAAACCTGCCAGGGTTTGCACCAACTCAACACAGTTGAAGGCACTTTGCTACGACCCAGTAGTTGACGTTTCAGTCCTGTTTACCGTATTGCCTTAGATTCACACTCCGTCCTCGGATACATCCAGGCAGCAGCCGGTGCAGTAACAGGGGTTTGTGAATACCTGAAAATGGAATTGGACTCCACGCCATCTGTAAAAACACAGAATCAAACTCACACTTGCCCCAGACCCTGATCTTTTATTAATTTCTTCCATACAGAGAAGAAAAAAAATTGCAACCAAGTTCTTTTAAAGATATCTCTGGAGCCTGAGTTAGAGAAATGGCCTTAGGTGGATTTTTTTTTTTTAACTTGGACATTTACTACAAAGAGAGAAAGAAAAGGTGCTGTTTAATCTCTCTTCTCATGCGATCCTCAGTCTCTACCTGGTTTATTTTCCCCACATACGATCTTCTTTGTTCTCTGGTAGCAGTCCCCTAAAAAAGTGATTAACAGATGAAGGATCAGCCTGCCATGCTCCTAGCTGCAGGATGCAATGCAGGGGAAAAAATGAAGAAATCCACACTGGCTATTTTTCTGACATGCCTCCCAGTACTACGTTGTCCCAACAGAGAAATCGCTCTTGTAGTGTACATGTTTTTTTCTTTTGAGGTGTCCCTCAGCACTTCCCCAAATCTCCCAGGCCTCCTTGCACCTTCTTTCAATTAAATTGCTTTTCTTACCTTAATTTAGACTGTTTAATTAGAGCTGGTTGGAAGTGTTTCCCAACAAAGCAAGGTTATTGAGCAGCTTTAAACCCCACTGATTTATCAGGAAAGAAAGACTTATCTTTCAATTAACTTCCTTCACCTGTGGGTTGCCAGGAGCTCAGGTTTCTCAGCTCAGTGACAGGTTTCCGTTTGAATGACTGGGGCTGGAGACCTCAGGGATTCCTGTCTCTTGGCCATGGAGCTGGGAGCCAACGCTGGGATCCTCCAGTGTGTGCAGCTACGGGGCAGTGCAGATCCCAGAAACTGGGATGACTAGTTTGGTTTCAAGACACCATGTCATGAAACTAGCCAAACCACTATCCCCAGATATTTCAGTATTTCACATTTTTGACACAGTATTTCGACTCCATGAACACGTTAATGGTTTTGCTTTGAGTTTGGAATGAAGCCTTTCTAGAAAGCATTTCCTCCTGAAAGAAGGAATAGCTTATCATCATTAGCAATGAAACCTATCAAAAGGGGATAACAAGCTTCACTGGCTGGAGGAGACAATCATTAAATTCAATCTACAGCTAAGATGTATTCTTTCTAAAGAAAATAATGACTTAATAGATCATTTTACCACTCATGCAGGAGAGGTCTGGTTTTAATCCAGTTTGAAATCAGTTGAAATCATGGCAATCCTGAAGTAAATGAATTTTTTTTTGCATTGATTTCATTAGCGTTAGGACTTTATCTGGGATGACTTGCTAAGATAGACACAAATTGGAGCTGGAGGCTAGATTCCACTTTGAGAATGTCGATGGCTTATGCAAGCAGGAAGTCACACTTGATAGCCTTATAATTTGTTAATTATATAAGAGGTTGTAACAGCTACGTGGTTTACCGGTGGAGAAATTTAGAATTTGTCCTGTTTTAACATATTTGCAGATGTTACTGAAACCTTTGCTTCTCAGTCCTCTTTTTTACCTTTATGTGAAGACCAGTTCTTGGTTGTTTTTTTTTTTTTCTACTATGAATACAGATGTATGTATTTCTGTGAAAAAGAAATGTGATTGTCTAAGCAACACAGTTCAGAAAAAAGAAGCCAACCTCTTTCCTATGCCCAATATTACATCATTTGAAATGGCGGACTATCTCAGGATCTTCTGAGGACAGAAACTGCATCATAGTGGAAAGACTTAAATCTTAATTTCCAATAGCATAAAGGTCCTATTTGCAGTCTTGGAAAAATTAGCTGTTACTAGACTTAAAACCTATTCTCATTACAGCAGCAAATGCTATCTGTCGTAGCCTCAGTGCACAAGGAAAAACTGCCGTCTGCAGAAGGTTGTTATTTAATAAAAATATATCTGCTTCTGTTAATTGTTCCTCTAAGAAAGCTTTAATTGAAAAGACATTGAGGTAATTCACATTTTATTTTGTTTGGACTCAAAATTGGTTGCAACCTTCGCTTTCTGCTGTGATTTGTCTCTAATCAGCATTCCCACTGTTCTAAAAAATTGATTTGAATTCTAAGTTGATACAGGAGATGCATATAAACAGATCTCACCTCCCCTCCTGTGAGGGCAATCTATGCAAAATAAGTTTAGGAGCTCTGGGATTTAAAGTTTACTGACTTTTGTCTGTGGGAACTGGAGTGCCACTTTGCACATCATGAACATTGTCTGTGAATTATCTGCCTTAAGGGGGATTGTTAGCACATGAATCAAAAGTGGCTGACTAATGTAGAACATCTCAAACAAAAGGATTAGACAATAGCTCAGATGCAGCAAGATGCATTTTAAAAACAGCTGAAGTGAAATTAGGTGGTCTTTAGTCTCACACTGGTCTTAAATATAATGTTGAACGGTGATTCTGAAACAGGAAGATCTGGATGCCCTCATTTTGCTACAGAGAAGATGCCATCTATTTATTTTCTCTTGAAAGCAGTGTACTTCCTTTACCTGTGGTAGTGGTGCTTCATTCATAAAGGAAAAACACTGTATTCCTCCATGCCACAAAGGCCATAGTGATTCTCCTTTGATTATGTGGGTAACACTCTGGGGAATGTGACAATTATGCACATGTATTTTCCTGTATTTTTATATTGATAAAGAAGGGGGCTTTTTCAGATGATCCAGAGTTAGTTTCTGCTCCCACTAAGAAACCTCTGCAGCAGCAGCCTCAGTGTCATGTTCGTCCTTGAGAATCCTGCTCCAAAGACACCCATGCATGAGCTCAGTTCCAGTCATATGGGACGTGGGATCTTGCAAACACCGCGGCTCGTCACTTCCAAACTTTCAGGCAGTTTAAAGCATCAGTGGGCTTAATGCTCTTCCCCTCGGTGTAAGGAAAAAACGAGGCAGGTCTGCAGGGTGCCTCCTGGCACATCGATCTCCTGGGTTTGCTGAATTCTCCCTTTGGGTGTGAAGATGATGCCTGGCCTAAGGTGCCATCTCCTTCCTTCTCCAAACCAGACACCATGGGAGTCTGAGACAGATGAAATTCATCGGGTTTGGCCAGTTCTGATCTTGCTGAAATGGGAGCTTAATACTGTGGGATAAGAATTTGGTTCTTTGGCAATAAAAGTGCAGTGTTTCCTGTGAAGAGAGTTTCTTTGATAACTTTCTAAAGAGTAGAAAAGCAAACTACTGCTGTACAGCCCATTTACTCTGGGCAATAGCTTTCAGAACTAGACAGTTTAGCCACCAGGTTAATGTTCTCAGCAAAGGACTAGCAATACTTATTTTAACTAGAGCATGAATGACTGGTCCTATTTGAAGGAAAGCTGTGCTGGCAATGTGCAAAATAAAAATTGAGAAAAAAAATTTTGGATTGACATGAAACCATAATTTTTCAGATTGTGTCACACATGGGGGAGGTTTTTTTTCAGGTTGAATAAAGTATTTCACACTGATTTGGCACATTTCTAAAGGACACGAAAGCAATGTGAAAATAAAGTCATGCAGGGCGACTGGAGGAATATTCACAAAACAGAGGAGAGGAGATCCCCTTTTGTACCCAGCGGTGTAAACTTCCACTCTTTAGGTGGGAGACTCCAGCTGCTTGGTAATCCCCAAGTTTTCCTCCCAGAAAAATATCCAGGCTGTAAGGCTGGCTGCCCAAACCGTGCCTCACAGGCACATCAGACCGGTCTCCTGTGATGGACGCTGCCTGAGAAAGTAGCTGTGCTGGATTCAAGGCTGCTGGGCAGTTTGTATGCCACGGGGTGGGACAGGTAGAACAGCCGAAGCTGCAGTGGTGAGCACTGCCTCGTGTCCCTGCTCTGCCACCAGCCCAGCCCTGCGCCCTGTTTTCTGAGAGATGTGGAGCTCCTGACCACTTGAAGGCACTGGTCTTATCCCATCTGACGTACATCATTGGTAGTTGGGGTGAAGAAAATTCACTGTGGCAGCTGTAGAGGATACAGAGGAACCTCTCTCTCGAATGCTGATGTGTCCAACCTCATATAACTCATGAACATTCATTGGGTAAGAAAACAGGTGAGGATGATGGTATAGTCTGGTGTCTAGGACACTCATCTGAATTTTCCTCTCTCTGCTTCCAAGCATTTTCAAAGGGGAAAAACTGAAGTGTCCCACCAGGATTGGTATCACTGTGAAAGAAATAGGAGGCGCATGATTTTAAGACCTAGCTTTAAATCAGTTAGAAAAAGGAGTGGTATTTGCCTCCAGTCCCACAAAATGTAATTAGTATGGCATAAGGATGCTCTTTGCCCATTTTCTGTTGTTTCAGAAATGGTTTTCAAGTCATCTTGTAAGTCTTGTCTGAAAAGTCAAAGCAAAAAAAGTACTGCAAAAACACCAAAATAATCCCTTCCACATTTTATTTCAGTTGAAATTCTTGACTAAATTTGACTTGACGTTACAAGTGTTTGCATTTCGCTGTGACTAAGTGATTCCTTACACACTCTGCGCTCAGCTCTAGCTTGAGCTCTGCTGTTATTTCACCCTCCTTGTATTCTGCTTTGGGAGCATGGAAGACAACTGCTCAGCGGCTGAGCCGCAGCCGCCTCCGCAGGGATGGGTGGACAGACGAGCTTTCTGGTTGCATCAACTTTCCCAGCAAACTGGTTTCTGTGATAAACACCTGAGGCTCTAAAGAAATATGGCTTCAGTCCTTCTCTTCCAAAATCCTCATCGAGCAACTGCTGCCTCTATATATTCTACCCTATGGAATCTATAATCCGTGTAAAATGTAAGAATTGATCTCTCAGCAGTGTTGCTAAAAGCCACAGGCACTTTGCTTTGTTTTCACTTGGAGAATGTAAATGTCTTTTTGGCGGATTTGATTTCTGGGCAGCTCCTGGCTGAAAACAACATCATCGGCATTGACTTCCCTCATGGCCTGTCACAGGCAAGCCATCCTGTGATCGAACGGCAGCCCGCAACTATCAATATCCATTATTGGACTTAGCTGGTGTGCGCTGCTCTTCACACTGAAAGCAGAGATGGGCCAGAGGCGGATCTTCATCTTCAAAATGTAGGGCTTCCGAGTACAGACCCTTGGGCACATTTTGATCCCCGAAGCAAAAAAACCCATACTGTTTGCTGACACGTCCACCCCTACTGAGATGTCACATCTTGCTGGAGGATTTTTATGGTAAATCTGGGTTGCCCTGTGTCTGCCCTTCCTCTTCTCTCCTGCCAACCTGGCTTCTTATTAAAGCTGCTGCTGAAGCTGGATGGGGGGGTCTGTCTCCCTTTCCAACTTGCCATAGACCGCACATCTCAAAGCACAAGAGAGGCGTGTGATTTGTCCCCTGCCCTCTTCCAACAGCTACAGCTTCAGGGAGCCATGGGAGGTGTTTCCAGCTCTGCTGCCTGCGCTCCTCAGCTGACAAACGAGCAGGTCCTTTGCCTCACTCCCATCACTGCCTCTTTGTCCGAACCACCACACGTGGGCCCTCCTTTTGTCTGTGGTCTGTTAGCTGTTCCTCTGTCACTGTAGGTTCCCCTGAAAGCAAAGTGGCGGCTTCCTTGTGTGGACACCTGCAGTGGGGCAGCTCTGCTCCCGTGAATGCTCCCGAGAGCTCAGCTGCCACTGCACGGGGCTCTGGGGAGACCAAGGCCACGTCCATGCTGTGGGTCCTGGGAGCACTCAACACATCTGGGGCTTAGTGTGTGCCATGGCTGTGTCCTGCATCATCAAAATGGCCTAAATTCTTGGCACAAAAGTTCTTCATCCCGATACCAAGTCCTCCAGTCTTCCAACCCTATACCTGGCAGCCAGTGCCTGAGGAAGGTTATCTGAATAAAGAAAGCCCATAGCAGTATCTTCCAGCTCTCAGTGTCCAGCTGGAGGTACAGCCTGGAGGTCTGTCAGGGGACGGTGAATGCTGTTTTCCTGCCCCATGAGATAGCAGCCTGGGCGAAATGGCCAGAAGGAACTACAGCAAACTGAGTCGAGCCTGCCTGTCCCTCAGTGCCAAAGCCATGGCTAGCCCTGCCGAACACACTGCTTGGCTTGCACACTATCTCCGCCTTGTCCTTTACATCCAGATGTCTGAAGGGCAGAAGCTGCTTCCTGTGCAATGTAGTGCTGTGCTGTTGAAAGAAACCTGGAACTCTTCTTCATATTTATTAGATCATCTTTGATTTGGGACGTCAGTGAGGGTTTCTGTGTGTTCTTCATTTGCCTTCCTCCAACAACTTCTATCTGCGCGCATGAACTTTAGGTCCCTGCTTTTCCAGGCTGTAGCACACATGTGCCTCTTTATTTAGTGCCATCTGTGGATATACTTAATTCTTTTCTGTTGTATGATGTTGGATATTACTAATTGACAGAGTCTCTTCTTAGTGGTCCTTAATTGTCTGTTTTATATGGTCACACCGTAGATCAGACAAGCCTATATCATTGGACTGGGGATCAGGCTGGAGATTGTGCCAAGACACAAACATGCTGAGAGAAAAACAAGCTGTTGCCCTTGTGTATTTGAACTCTGATTCCATATCTTGATATGCCTGTTGTCTTGTGCTGCAGGTCTTCATGGCAGGAATATTTCTAAATCCCACAGGCCTGGTGCTCTGTTTTGCTCTATCCACTGTAATGGAAGAATATGTTTGCTATAGTTAGCCCCGAGCTATATGAATGAAACTGGGAAAATGAATGCAAGCCCTATGTTTTTAAATGCTCACACGTATCTCTGTCATAGTAATGACTTTTGTAGAGTCAAAAGGATGTTCTTCTTTATCCAGCTGCTGTGTGTTAGCTTTTATCTCAATTTATAGGTTGAGTTTTGCATCACCCTGTTCGTGAGCCTACTGCTTCAGCAAGGCCCAAATATTTGTCGATCGCCTGGGCTTTGTTATGACAGGGTTACACTAAAAGAATGTATTTTCTCTTCATTCTCTGATGACTTTTCCCCCCTTCATTTCTTTCAAAACACATGCATCCCAATCTTTCCTGTGGTATTGCCTGTAACTCTGCCTCGCCATTGCATGTGTGTTGTTTTCTGAAAAGTCAGGTTAGAAAAGTCCATGTCTAGCAGCAAGTGAACTTCGAAATACTCAGTTATGCTGCACGCTGTATCTCCCCCCTGCGATTCATAGTGCTCTAAAATGAGAGCAAACCTGCTGAGATGGCTGGTTCTGGCTGGGCTTGGGGTTATTGAGATCCTCAGCAACGGTAAGTTTCTTAAGTGCCAGCTCTGGACCTCTGGTGAATGAGCAAACCTACTCTGCGCCTGGAGTCCAGCAGGGAGAGCAGTAACACGGAGCTGGTTTTGCAGCAAGTCTAGCGCTGGAACTGACAGCCTGGGGCTGGGCGTGCTCAGGGAGGGTGTGTGTAACCCTCTTTGGGCTTCATCACTCAGCTGAGATTTTCAGCAAGATGGAGAAAAGGCAAAATCAAATTTATCAGCTGTGGAATCCCTGTTGAGGACAAGATGTGTTGAATCCCCATCACCGGGGAGATTAAGGAACTGGTGAGCATCTCTGTATAAACTGGATACATTGGGAGCCCTTCCAGCCCTGTTTTCTGTGATTGAATCCAGGAAACCAGCCGCTTGTTTAAACTATACAAAGATGCTTCCTAAGGATTGTTTTGTAAGTCAGTCACACACTTTTGTGACAACTCAGAAACAAGCTGCATCTTAAAAAAACCATAACAACGTGTACCATCAAGCAGGAGCACACAGTGTCTGTTGTTACAGATGAGTCCCAACACCACAGTCTGGTTTTCAAAGCAAAGTACTAGCTCTATCCATCCTTTGCTTGGATGAAGAAAATGCTTGTGAAGTTTGAGCTAGGATCAGCAGCCAAAAAATGTAGGCTTAGGATTTTAATTCTAGCCTATCAGTACTGATTGCTTTTACAGACGTATTAATGTTGAGGAAAAGCGGGGTATAGCACATGAAAAGAGTGACTCTGCTTCCAAACACACACACAGTCTTGTTATAAAAGCATATTATGGGAAGATACTTCTGCTTAGGGTTGATTTACGGAAATGCAATTTTAATTTTAAATTTAATTTTAATTTTAAATGTCACAGACACTTGTAATGTATTTGGTGCTGGTTTGGGTTTAGTTTCCCGGTTGCCATTCATTTCATGACATTGCCTGGGACTTGGAGACGCAGCCAGACAGATCTGCTGAACACATGAATACTAAGGAAGTGGTTTCCCTAGTAACAATAACCACGTAACAGCTCGCAAAACTTCTTGCCCTTCCTTACGGGATTTGTTTGTTTGTGTGTTTCTCACTGGGTCAGATAGAGGAGACACCAAAATTGGAGCTGGCTAAAAGGCAGCCAGGATCAGCTTACTGGAAGTGGGGAGAGTAGAAAAAAACAACTGCTGCATTTGGAAGTGGTGTCGTTACAGAATTTGTCTTTGTTTTGGTTTATGGGAGTAATCTGGGGGCATGCTCATAGCTGCCTCTGAACATGGACCGAACAGACAGTGGTACAACTCAGATTCTTATTTCAGAACATCTATTTACAGATGCTTTTTTTTTAACGCATGAAACTATTGTCGTAATGGATTAAGTGCAGCTTTGAGACAGTAATCGATTAATGGAAAGCTGAGTGGGGGAGCAAACTTATACATTAAGTGTGTAATCTCAGTGCAGGACTTATTGCTAGCACTTTAGAGAAGGTGAATGAAGCAGCACTTGGGAACATGGATGGATGTGCTTCTGCATTCAGACTGCTGGTAGGGGGTTGTCTGGCTGGCATGCTCTTGCTACTGGAGAAGAGAGATTCATTCTCTAATACATTGCAAAGTATTCCTCAAAGAATGTAGCTATATCGTTGTTCAGGTAGGGGATCTGGTAGGCATGTTATGTGTGATCACTAGGTTGGGTTATATTTTTAGTCTTCTAATCACCCAGTCTATTTACAGCTCACTTGAAGCCAGGTGAAGCAATTTGCAGCACTAATTCCAGGTTTTAAAATCTGCTTCTTCAGGTATTGAAAAGCTGAAATCCTGGCTTTCATTAGCCATTGTTCATATATGTGTATTAAATGTTATGACCACTTCTGTGTCATTTTTTATATTAAAAAAAAAAGATTAGTCTTACCTGTCAGCTCCCTGTAAAGCTGTGTCTTACTTAAGGTGGGTCTGTTCCTGAGCAAGCTGAAATGATTTCAGCTGTTGCTAGAAGGAAAAACTGATAAGGGCCAAACTGCAATCAGCTGTGAGTTTACTGTTAAGATAATAACATGAAGAGACACTGTGCAGAGATCAGCCATGCTTTGCTTTTTCAACATCTTTGACCACAATGAAATCATGACATTATCTCAAAGCTGACACATGTAACTCTAGTCATACAGATATTTACAGCTAAAAATGATAAGCTTGATCCTGAGGGATGCTGGATACACCCATCCTTGCAGCTTTTAACAGCAGTTCTGGGTGTTCAGAGCCTTTGGATCAGGCTAAGATCGTCTCAACAAATCACAGTGAGGGGGACAGAGAGGAAATGGCTATCAGAAAACCAAAGACAGACTAAGATTTTATCCTTATCAGACCGAGATGCAGTGTCTTGGAGCAATATACCGATTCTTTTCCCAGGTTTTATCAAGTATCAAGACTGGCCAATGCACTTTAGTTCAGGACTACCGCAGAAATAAGCATGAGCAAGTTTGTAATTAGCACTTACACTCCCCCAGCATGTGTAACTCCCACTATCACAACATTCTCTTCCCATCACAGGTAGCCTATTTCAAGCGAGGCATTTTAAGCAGTTGTATTAGGGGCTTCTCCTGTAAACCAGCTGTGTTGGAATCCTTATCAACCAAAATCAACATCAGACCTGTGCACAATGTGATCTTGGCAGAGAACAACACTGTCTTGTGCTCTCGAGATCGTTGACAGTAATGAAATTATGGTGTTGTCTTCCAAGTTGAACATCCGTCAAATCCAGTCATGTGAGAGCACATTACGTTCTTAGATTAGTGAGAAAGCACCAATTATTAAAACCTACCTTTTGATTTTACAGTTTCCCTGAAGGTACAGAGTCTTCCAAATTATTGTACACTTTTGAGAGGTTGAATCAGATGTGTAATAGAAAAATTAAAACATTTACCATTTTGTTCAATATCAAACCATTCTTGTTTTCACAGGGGTCTAATGCGGGTCTTACAGTGTAACAAGAGCTATGAATCATTTGAAAACGTGTGCTATCTTTTGTATATCACAGATACTTTTATCATGGATAAGGAACTTCTCACCATAGGAAGACTTCTGTATGACTCCCGCTTGTTTCCCAGTTTATTTCTAAGCTAAATTTACTGTAAAGAGAGAGGCTTTGCATCTGCCTGTGTCAGTTCTCCAGTGTATTGAGGTCAGCTTCCATTCTCCTTGGCTCTGATGCCTGCCTGTATAAATACAAATTCCATTTCCATCCTATTATTTTTCTAATCAAGGGTTTGTCATGCAAAAGAAGATCTGAGGTGACTGTGTTTTCTATTATGCAAAACATTCCATTATGATAATATCTTCAGGACAGTCTTATAAAGGTGCCCTGCCCAAAGAAATCACAAATGAGAGCAGTGAAATAGTAGGCAAATCCTGCATAATTTGCCCTCTCATTTAACATTCAGGCCATAGAGTTCACCCTAATTTGCCATACACATTTCCTCTGACATTCTCAATCTGTACATATGGTAAAAATAAGAATTGGCAGCTTTCGCTGAATAGAATTCTGTTGAGTGCTTATCAAAAGAAGAAGAAGAAAGGGGTTGTAAAATACAGTCATATTTAGTACATCCTTTGCTTTCTTTTGCTTTCTCCGCTAAACTCACACTTAGTAAAATCTACAGTCAATGAAATTTACCTTTTGAGCTCAAGTTGTTTCCATTCACAACAAAGTAAAAAATACGCCAGCAAAGAAACCCTGATATTTCTTAGAAATTCTCTTTTCTTTCTTATGCCAAATCCCAAGGGGCAGGGCTCCACAGAAAGGGAGTTTATTTTCTAAATCCTTTGAACACAAAGCTCTTACATTTTCTAGGACAAGATGTTTTCCTAGACAATCTCAATATTGTAACTTTGTATTAATACTTTTGTCATAAAGGTGAATACACATGCATATTTTATTGTCTATATTTAATTTCCATTAGATGTCGTTTCAATTATTCAAATCTGAATTGGCTTACAAGCAGACTCCTGTGAAGACTTGTGTCTGAGTCTTGGCAAGCACATCATATTTCTGCAGTTTTTGTGTATTTGATTTGTCTCTTCTGACTGTGCAAATTTGTGTGTTGTATGTGCACATGTGGTAAATACACAGGACAATGAATCTACACTGACTTCTTTGTTTGGCAAAACTTTTGAATTTGTGGGCTTTCTACAAGTTTTCAATGGTGATGGTTGTTTCAGACTATTCCTGTAACCAGCCAACTAAATTTTAGGGCTGTAGAAAACTTAGGCATTTTAATTCTCATCCAAAATAGGTAAATGATCTTTTTCTTCTCTGGCTGTTCTAGTGTCCGTTCACATCTGGAGAACAGTATGCCACTGCTGGTCATATTAAGTGATTATTAAACAGAGCTTAATTTAACGCAATATCCAGTCATGAGCTTGATATCAGCTTTTAGGCCTTGAATGCATTTCTGTTTTTATTTTTGTGTGTGTGTGTCATGTATTGATGTGGTCATTATAATCTTTTTAATTAAAGGCAATCCCCTGCCTTGATTTCCTGACTCAGTCTCTGATCTTTTAAAATGTTTTCCGTTTCTACCTGATATCTTTTGAAGAGCTGCCTCTCAACTGTCTCCAGTTTTCTGCATTTTTATCTCATTTACTGGAGCTGTTTTTAGTCCATGAAGTAATAATAAATTTGAAAAAAACCCATATGGATATTAGAAGTATTATCCTTATTGATCCATAATCTCATCAGCTACTGTGCAGCATCTGTGACTATGGTGCATGACTGTTTTAATTCGTCTTTCTGATCCACTGATGCTGAGTTGACTGATGCTGGTGTGGATATAACTATGTATAGGACTAGACTTCTCTGTAACTTCCCTTATGCTGCCATGTCAGCACAGTATGTACTCTTCCTTCTCCAAGATGCAGCCATTTCATCTTTTTGGAACTCCACTTCATCTTCTTGGAACTAGTTTTAAATTCAAGTCTATAAAACCAGTTTTCCAAGGAGGCAAATAATGCTTTCACTAAATCAGACATATTTTTCAGTGGTGCCGCATCATTCACATTTACTGACAAGCTTTGCTATAGGTCTTTCAAAATTATGCCCTCAAGCCATCTAACAGCAACATTCAGCTTCATGATGAAAATTGAGCGTGATTCCATGTTCCTCACTCACAAATCAAACTTCGACCTACCCAATTGCTTGATTTCTCTACCATTTCTTACCACACTACAAAAGTCTCAATACGCACCTTTTATAATTACAGTTATCTGAAACTCCACATGATACCCACGCCATCTGTATTGTATCCACTCAAACCAAATCAGTTGTTTACTTCCAAAAGTTTTAACCCACCTTTATTACTCCCTTCCCATCAGTTGTCAAGAGTGATAATTTGAGCAATACAGCTTGTGTCTGCTGTGAAGTCACACCATTTCTGGCCCTCTGCTTCTTCTGAAACCAGCCTTAATCTGTTGGTAATTATGTTCAGGATGATCTTTTCTACCACTGACTAAGGTTAAACTTCTGTAATTACCCAGATCAGCAGGATCTTCCATTCTTTAAAGCTGGTATAGCCTTTAGCTGCTTCCCTGCTACCTGCTTGTGTTCCTGTACATCCATGTATCTGGTTTTTGGCTGCTTTGTTGGCACTTGCAGTAGCAGCCTTCAACAGCTTGGCCATTGCACTGCCTGTTCCTGCAGCTGTCCCATTTCTGACTGCTTCACTGCTTTTCTTGCTTTTCTTCGTCTGCAAACATAAGTAGAACCAATATATCAGACAACATAGCTACCAGGACCTTTCAAGTCAGTGATGTCAATATATATAAGATATCTGTATTTATGCTCTTTTATTTTGCTCTTTTCTTCAAAATGGTTCCCAAACCAAGCTTCCGTCTTCATGGGACATAAGGAGAAAACCATCCCATGTGCGTTAACATGCATTGTTACACAGCCAGATTTAAAATTCTTCATTGGAGCTGGCAGTTGTATGAAGCCTGAAGGCCAACACAGGCCATCAGGTCTGCTCTGTGGATCTCCATGGTTTAGCAGGAAATGTTTGGATGGAAGCTTGCTGCATCCATTGCCTCTCCTGCCATCGCTGCTTCCATAGCCACTGCTTCCCTCCTGCTGTCGGTGTTCCAGCAGGGCACTGGATGTACACAGATAGCAAAATGCTCATGGCGCTATCTGCTTTCTCTTCTCCCCAGTGTTTCTGACCTTAGCTGAGTTTGGATGGAGAAACTGTGCGCCCAGACCAGCTACCAGAGCATAAGAGGTTACTGCCTCCTGGGTCTACAGCAGCTGCTGATCTGTGGTAACTGCTCATTCGTAGCTTCTAAAAAGTGCAAAGGACACAGGAGTATGAAACTATAAAAACTTGTGCATCCTGAAGGTTGTAAATCCACAACCGTGCTGTGGTCACACACATGAAAACCAGAGCACCTCTGTTTGCTGTCCTGGGCATACAACTCCAGGCAGATGTTCACTGCAAGAGCTTTTCAGAAATATCATTGGTTTTTTACTAACTGTCCTTGACTTGTTTTACTCACTCTTCCTAACTGCCCCACAGTCCAAAGCCGGTAAACCAGCCAGGCTTTCTGAACCAAACTGAGGAGCAGCTCTGTCAAGCTCAGTCTCATGGTACAGCTGCTCCTGGTCAGAACCGGGCATCTTCTGCCCAGGTCAGGTCAAACACCGCCCATTCCCCACACAGGAGCGCAGCAGAACTGTGAGGTGAAGCATAAATGAGAGGACATATTCTACCTCCATTGAGGGACGAATATGAAGAGTAGCCCTGCAAGAGAGGATATTCTACTGCTCAGTACCAAGAGGAGCAAGTACCGCAGGATATTCCCTGGAGGAAATGGTTTCTTGGCTATGAGCATCTGAACAGAGGTGTGTTTTCTGTTTCACTATCAAGACTATTATCTGTAAAACTGTACATTTCTTTAATTAAACAGCAAAGAATATGTTTGCTTAATTCTGCTTTCTATTGCAGAAACATATGATAGTGGAAATGATGGATTCTAGTGTCTGCCAACTCCCTGATACCCTTTTAGAATCTAGGCAATTAGATCATTCATGTGGTAATTCCTCCATTATACTTTTCACATTAATATGATAATTTCTTCTGAATTGTTTAGTCAAATTAATTGCATTGAGCCTTATTTCGGGTATACCAAGCATCCTTCTAAAGACAGTTATTAAACTACCAATTTTTATCTCACTTAAGAATTGCCTTAATAACAACATTCAGGGAAGCTGCTTCATGATCTGATATGGTGATAGCTCCAGTTTTTATATGTGTTGTGTTGTCAGGCAGCTTGTGAGATAATAGAAAAGATCTACTCTTGGCTAGGGAGAGGATGAGATGTGAAGTTTTCTCTGCTGGAGTGCATATGCCTTGAGACATCAAAGCTTTTAAAATTTTCCATAGAGCAGAATGGAAACAGGACATTTTATCACCTGGGGTGCTGCCTGCTCCCTACTGCTTTGCCTGCCCAGTAGCTCCCCAGGGCGGGAGCAAAAGCAGTTCAGATCAGAGGCCACAAGTGGGGGTATCCTTCTGGCTTCGGCTGTGGGCATCCACTAACAGTAGATAGATGGCAGGTCGAAAAATAAATGATGACTGTTTTTCTTGGGAACTTTATGACAACAAACCTCAGTAAAGAAGCTCTAGCCCAGGCAATTATAAACCAAGCACCAGCAGGAGGTGTTTCTTCACTCTCTAAAGGCTCTAACGTTCAACTTCAGATCTATCTTTTCCTTCAGCATGGCATGGAAATAAACTGTAATCATGTAGCACTGCCAGTCTATATTACAGACTCTCTTGTTATAAGATAGGATAGATGTCCAGTTGCAAAATGGGAATCTCCTAAAATACACACAGCCAATTGCTTTGTCATTAGTCTACAGCAACATGAGAAAGCTCTGCGTGATGAGTTCAGGGGCTACACAGGCTGCACGGAACTGGTCAGGGAGCAGCAGCGAGAAAGGCACGGCTGTCTCCTGCCCATGCAAAAGGGGTTTCTGAACAATGTCAGATATGACCAACGTCAGATATGAATTTGGAAGGGTGACATTTTTATTTATTTTTATTGGGTAATTATCCACTTGTGAGAAATGCAGGCCAAGACTTGGGTCTGGGAAAACTAATTATGTCTGGAATTTATCTCGATAAAATATAAAGGCAGATTATGTTCCTTGGGTCAAAAGCTGTTACCATAAATATGAGCTTATGAGTTCCTTGGTTCTTTACTGCTTTAAGAAAAAAGAGAGAGACAGAGAGAAAGAATTTTTAAAGAAAAACCAAGAGTAGTGAAATAATGACTAAGTGCATGCAGAGAGAATTCATTGATTAGCCTGGTAGGTACTTCTAAAAAATACTATTTTTGCTAATTTTAGGGGTCATGTCCATCACCTCAGCCAAAAGACTGTTATCAAAAGCTTGGTGGTAAATAACCCTCCCCATGGTTTGTCATCTTGTTTCTAAAAGATCATCATTCTCTTGGTCTGTTGAGCCCAAGAAAGGTAGAAAAAATGGGAGATGATGCTTTAAAAATGCAAACTATATACTGAAGGAAAACTCATTTTCATGTGCTGTTAGCTGCAGCCAAAGTAGCGTTTCCTATATACAAGAGGAGGCAAAATATTTGGGTACACAGTAAAGGCTGTGTGCCCAGGAAACTTCTACTTCAAATCCCACACAAATCTTCTCTGGACAGCTTCAGACAAATAATCACCCAACAGAGAAATTAAGGCACCGAGCACACTTATGAGCAAAGTTAAAATGTTGGAGTTTTTTCCACCTTGTTTTTAACTGAGCAATTCTGTACCTAAGTTTCTTGCCCAACAATTACTCCAAATATTTTAAAATGTATTTTATAATTGAGTCCTGAGGATGACATTCTCAGTCTACAGTTGAGTTTTCATGTTGTTCATCATCACTGCTGACCATCTGCCTCTGCTCACTTTTTTTATTGAGCTGGTTTTTTATTTATTCCTGGAGGATTTGCTGCACAGCCTGACAAACACCTGTCTGTCAGTGGCATGTTCTCAACTTCACTGTTAGGCTTAAGCAGTTAGGACTCTACCTCCTATCCACAACATAAAAGGGAGAGAGTTTGTGTGTCCTTTTACACCATTTAATCTTTACCTGCTTCTTCTCCCGCAAAGAGACCTGCTCTATCGTGTGACCATTGACACTGGGAGATCCGCTCACAGCAGATGTAACACATCTGATCTGGCTTGTAAATGAAGTCCATGTGCCCAGTCCGGAGTTCCTCAGCAGCAGGCAGCTATCCCTGCACGGCAAAGGAGGAGTACAGCCCCTTGAAAAACAGAGCTCTGCTCCCAAAATTGGAAGAGATGGGAAGGCTGATGTGCATCACTGTCCTTGGGGCTTCCCTTCCTATTAACTGATAATGCGTGTGCTGCTTACATGGCCTGATGTGTATGTTAATTGCTATTGACAATGGCATGCTGAGAGAGACATTTATTAGTTAGAGCATAAAAGGGAGGTAAGGAAAGGAAACTGGCGACGAAGCAAGTTAAGTAAATAAATAAATATAAACATGCTTAGTCAGAACATTCATCTGTCATCTTGATTGCTTTTAAGATAAAAGAATAGGTATTAAGAAGCTTGTATGCTACTGTGACAGAATACAGTTTAAGGTAATAGCCTGGCCGCAGACTAATCCCGTGACCTTATATAAATCCATTGTCAAGTGTCCTGCCACACAGAGCAGGGGAAGGGTGATAAATGATGGCTTCGAGTCCGGTTACCTCTCTTTTCAGGGGAGAGAGTCAGCATCAAGGTGACTCAAGGCCTTTTCTGCTCCCAGGTCCCTCAACCTGGGGCATCCCTCTGCCTTACTGGAAAACAAGAGGGATCTCTCCCTATATTCGTCACCTCAGCAGTTGGTCCAGTTGCGTCTAGATTATTTATTTCAAGTCAGAATAACTAATGATTAAATTTGCTTTGTGAAGGTGCAGTTCAAGACGCAGCTTCGTGATTGCTTGATGCCCATCAAAGCAGGGACTGTTGCTGGCAGGAGCCATCCCCTCCTCTCCCATCCTTAAGCTGATGCCCTCCTTTCCCCTCTGCTGGCACTACCACCCCTGCAGCCATGCCAAGGGCCAGAGAAGGGAACTGGGCACATGGAAGTGTAGTGGGTTGAGTGTGTGGTTGGTGAGCTTTTTGGCTTCTCCCCGCTGCCCGGCGGGTGCTGCTGCACGCAGCAGGAGTGGGAGAAATGGCGGGGAGTGGGAGGAAGTGTGGGACCATCTCCCTCGGGGGGCTTAAAACAATTGTGATTCACAGCCCTCCAAAGCTTTCCAGGGAGGAAAAAAAGGCCTTGGGAAAAAGAGATGCGTGTGCCAGCTTTAGGTTAAATTCCCTTTTCAACCACAGACTTCCTACCTGACTTTGAACACGTCATTTTAATCTCTTTCTGCCTTAGATTTCCCTCTCCAAAACGAAGACAGAGCAGTACTTTTATCTTTCAGAACAAACACATTAGAGATTTTGAGGTGCTGAGGTGCCCAGATACTCTGGGAATAGGGACACAGAAAGACTTTTGATAGGTCTGCAAATATTTTTAAAGTACTTCTGCCTCAAGCTTCCCTTTTTAATTGCCTTAATTGTAGAGAGCATTTGTACAGCGCAGCTAAATTCTTTGTAGTATTTTGTAAGTGTCCATGCTTTTGGCAAATTATTGGTGTAACTGAATTCCAGATAATAGAATTCAAGGTATAAAGATGAGATGTATGGCATAGGATGGAAGGGGTTTTTCAGGCTTTAAAAATGTTTTCACTGTGTTACAAGTTTCAGTAACTTTTAGCGGCACCACTCAACAACAGGGTGAGCAAGCACTGCATGGTGAAAACACCAGCTGTGTTCTGCTTTATGTGCAGTTACCTTTCAGTCAGTCGTACCGTAGCATTGCTCATTCCATCCCAACTGCAGCCTGATCCGAGATCAATGCAAGCTCATCAGACCTGACATTGCCATCTTTTTTTCCCAACAGAGCTAATGTATGGTTTTGCTTGTGACCAGACCCATCACCTACGGGGCCTTAGACTAATAAACTTGCTTTAATACAGAGCAGACAGAGTGGATGTTTGGACCACAACTGTTTTTCCAGAAATGGATGATAACACTGCGTCAATACCATCATTGTGGTCCTCTTCCTAAAAGCTCTGCTCACAGAGTCATATTTGAAATGTTTATCCCTAGAAAAAAATATACTTGGTGTAGCCATAACAAGTGATAGAATATCCTTTTTGCCTCAGAATTTGAGATTAGAATGTCTATATTTATAGCTAAAGGAGGATACCACTAGAAATAAATATTTACTAAGGTGGTGATATTATTACAAGGGCAGATCTTCATTCAAGAAGAAAAAGTCAGTCTTGTATTTATAAAACTCAGATGTGAGATTACAGACTAGTTATTCTGGGATACATCTGTCCAACTCTGGCAACCTGATTTTAAAGGGCCTATTACCAGAAAGCACAGGCACCAGGATTTTTTACATACAAGGTCCCTGAAAGATGCTGGCACCTATTACCAGAAAGCACAGGCACCAGGATTTTTTACATACAAGGTCCCTGAAAGATGCTGGCACCAGGGGTATTCGAAGTCATTGGTCTGTTTCTGAAACCACATCTCTACGTTTTCTCTCCAGCTTTACTGCATGCTCTTTTTTTTTTTTGACCTTGGAAACACTCTTAATTTCTCCACGGTTAAGTTCCTGCATTTAGAAAATGGGGATTAAGAACATAGATGCAAAGCTGCTCTAGGTTTATTGATATTTGCAGCTTTCAGAGCTCTAATGGGTGGCACTGTACAAAGGCAAAGAGTTCTTTACAATTTACTGAAGTGATTCATTTTCCAGCTGACCACAACGTTGTGCTGCAAATCTTCAGTGAGTGCAGACCTGACAATCTGAACAAACAACCGATTTAACTACATGGTTTTTCAAAGAAACGTAGAGAAATTGGTGCAACCCCATCATGGAGATAAATTTATATCAGGCTGAGTGCCTCGTATTGATTAAGCTTATGTCAGCAAGGAATCAACTTGCTAATTCCATGAAAGGCACTTGTAAACTGAAATAAGAGTGTCTACACAGGGGGTTAGTTTAATATTGGCACTTCTTTTCCCAAATAAGACAAGCCTTTAAGCCCCATATCCTTAGTGCTGTGCATTTCAAAAGGAAAAAAAAAATAAGTAAGAGAAGCGGCATAGTAGACATGGCAAAACCAATGAGGTTTAAGAAATATCCTGTCCTTGGCACTCTGAGTGCTACATTGGCTCAGCACCAGGCTTGCTATGATTTGAAGCATCTTTAAGTCTGCTGCTATTTAATATATTGTGTGGGAACACAGTTCTTTCACAGTTTTTTAATGGCTCAAACGATGCTGACTGGCATATCCCAGAGATGTGGGCTCAAGGCTGCGGTTTCCTGGCAGCCCGACTTCTACTGCAGACCAACGCCAATTAGGAAATCTTTGTATCATGCAACCTGGAAGCCACACATACATCATTTGTAAGAAGGAGGGAAAAGTACCTCCCAAAGCAGTTGGGTAAACCCTTTTGCTTGCTGCGGCAGTGGTGCTGACAAAGTTTGGGAAAAGTTGCTGCTAGCCCTTCTCTGACAGAAGGAGGACCCAGACCTCCAACTCTTAATTGCCATCACCTATGTACCTGGTAGGATGTATGTGTAGGCACAGTGCATTGTATCGCAGACTTTTAAGCAAATATTTAAATCAAAGTCTGCATTTTTAAAAAAGTCATGATGTATTCAAAAAAAGAAGCTATACAATTGTAAAAAAGTATATAAATAGAAATATAACAACTTAGTGGCCTTGCAGAAATACTAACTTTGGCTGGATGGCTGGCCGGCCATAACAGATGGCAGAACAAACAACAATGTCCAAAAGAATGACATCAGCAAAGTGCTTCCTGAATTTTAACAATTATTTCAACATCAATTGATAACAACACATAAGACCCAGAAGGTAGACATCCCTTCTTTTCCCTTCCACCCCGTTCTCTTCAGCGTTCAAATTTTTATCTGTACCATTCCTCATGAATTAAAGACCTTCCAAAACTGAAGAGTAAACAAGAACTCCTCATCTCCCTCACTTTCCTGGTAAAGTATGTAAGGATGGAATTTCCCTTGCTTTCCAAGGGTGTGACTGGACTTTGCTGCCAATGGTGTGACTACCCCTGACAGTCAAAGTGGGAAAAAGAGGTGTTTTCCTCTGAAAACACAGAAATGCATAAGCATGCCAGAATCTTCTGAATGTTACAGACTTAGCCGACTGTTGCACTAGCTGTGTCTCCTGCTGATTCCTGCCCAGCAGACTAGGGGCTGAGTGGCACGCTGCTGTCACGGGGCTGTGGCTGCTGAGACCAGCCATCCCTCACACGGCTTGGATCAGTCCCGTGTGAGACTTTGAGATAAGGAAGAAAGCCTTGATAGACTCTGTATTCGGCATGTGGCCAGCAGAAGGGAACGGCAGACCTGGGACCCTGAGATGACGTGGCTTGTCCTCCTGGTCTTCAGTGCTGGGAACTCCACAATAGTTTTCTTAACGTCAGCAATCCCATACGAAAGTACACAGAATTACAGTAACCATCCTTGCAGATGGTAAATGAGTGGCTTTCCACAGATAAGTCGAAATCCAGTAAAAATTACACAATCTTGTTAGTCATTATGGAAAAGGGAGACATCACAAAATCCAGAAGCAAAGAGTCCAGATGCGCACTGATGTGCAATAGCTTAGTGTTCTGACAGGGATGCGAGGGGAGGAGAGGACTGAACGCTTTGCAGTTGGGTTCCGTGTTGTGATTGTGTATGTGAGCTAAACAGAATGACCATCTGCGACAACAGGGAATGTAACTTCATCATCCTTAAGGTAACATTCACTACCGTGAACTCTGAGATTTCTCTGAAGTGCTGCTTCTTCTCCTCCCGGAAGACTGAGGATCAGACTAAGGATGGTTTATCTGGGGCCCACGTGAGATACCCGATACACTGCTAGAGGTGCTGCGTGTCAAGCAGCCGCTGAGCAGCCGGGCTCCGAGAGTCAGGGAAATGATAACTAGAAAAGTCAGCTGCAGAACTGGGGGAAGGTCTAGAACACTAATCCTGTCTACGCTTAAGACAATTCCTTTCACTACGCCAGCCCAAAATTTCTGAAAAGAATTTACTTCAAAATACAGATGACCCCTCCTATACAAAGAAGAATGCATTTAGGGGAGGAGAAGTGCTTACAAGCAGATCCTAGTGGTGCATTCCTTTCAGTCTTGCTGGGCAGCTTGCCTCTGTTTACACTGGTTAAATATTTAAAGCTATCTTTCCAAAGTAAAGCAAAAGCCCAAAAGACTTTTTTCTAAAGTGAAAGTTGAGATTGTCCTTTAACATGTACCAAGCCACATTCCATGGAGAGAGGCAGATGCAGGCTGCGAATTACTCCCTGCTCTGATCTCATCCTGCTCGCTGCCTCCGTCACATTCATGGAAAATACATGCACACCCAAAAGAAAACAACTTTTCTCCACTCTGCCCCCCCCACCTCGCACACATACCTTTTCAATTTGTGTATCTTGAAATACTAATGCAGAAAATATGATCTGAATCTCATTTACATCAGTGGAAGTGGGGAGTCATTTAACTAAAAGAAATATACTTAAAGGACGGGAAAAGCAGTGCAAAGGCAGAAGTAAAAGCTTGTCACATAATTTCTCCTTGCATTACAGCCTTGTGAAGCTCTACTCGCTTCCCTTGCATCCACGAAACCAGCAGGTCTACTCCTGGGAGTCAGGATTGCCGGCTTATGCCCTTAAATCAGCCCCTCTGTGTTTGAAGAACAAGGGAGAGCCTGTGTTTTCAGGCCCCGTACGTAACTGTAGTAGAGCTCGATCAAGAAAGGGGAATAAAAAGAGAGTAAAAACGTTCGCGTTCTCTCTGAACAAAATGAGCTGTGATCTGCAATTGCCCTTTTAAGAGTTATGACTTTTTCTTGTTCTCCGGAAAACTTCTGGCAGCGGCAGGCAGGCTGCAGCCCCTGCGCCTCTCGCCCCGGCACAGAACATGTCAGGGGAAGGCAGGACACATACGGCTTTAATTTGCCAGGGATCATCTACATTTCTGCTGAAGAGAAAAGAAAACCAAATCAAATCCCCACATACTCAATCTATCTTGAGTAAACAGCATGAAGGGAGAAATGCTGTGGCTATGGGGAGGAAGAGACTCTTTGCAGGCCCGCTTTGACTGCACGTAGCGTTTCTCCCCGTGCCTCTTTAAAGCATATAAAATCGCTGTAATGGGGGGCTGACTTACGCGAGTGCTAGTCAAAGATTGCTCTTTATTCCTGGCCTGTGCTACACGGTAGGAGTTTGGGTTACAATAGGTGTCACACAGCAGGAGTAAATTACCACCGACTTCAGTGGCTAGAGCTGCATTTCCATTCTATTTCTCTTATTCCCGCAACCCCCAAATACAAATAAAAGTACAATTTTCACCTAAACTGACATTCGCAGACTCATACAGCCAATTAATAAAAGGCGCATATAAAGGCATCTGGGATGAATTTGAGGGTAAGATGACCTGGGCCACCCGATGGCAAGAGAATTACTTGGTGTCTTGTCAAATGCCGGGTAATAACAACCACCTCCACGCCGAGACGGCTTCCTGAGCGCTCGGCTGCACAGCCCTGAGACCCTGGGCTGCAGTAAGTGTCCTGGCTGCTGCTTGCACCATCACCCAGGGTTTTTGTTCAGCTCCTACTGATTTTCTTTGCCAATCGCTGCATGTGTTTGTTATTTTTGTCAGCACAGGCATACTTCCAAGAATCTTCTAGATGTTCCAAGAAATAGTCCGTGTCCAAGGCAGACCTTTAAATTTTAAGGATTTTGTTCTTCTGGCAAGAGTAAATCCGTGAGATGCTATGGCCCATGGCCCTGGGGCACATGGCTGTGTCACTGGCATGTTAGAAAGTGAAAAATAATCTTACTGTGCAACTGTAAAAGCTGCTTGGGAGTCTTGTCCAAATAATTTTTCTCCAGAATTTTGGTCTGTAGATCTGTCAACTTCTAGGGTCAAGCAATTTAGTCTAAGGAGTTTGTATTACCTGGATTAAGGATTTTATCCCCAGAAATACATGCTAGCTTTAATATGGCAATGTAAGGGGGTACCCTACTTTGTCTTAAAATTTGAGATGTACGACACTGTAATCACCTCTCCTTCATCTCACAATCTTGGTAGTGATTCTCCAGCAAGCCTCCTTGTCTGCACATCATGAGGACTTGATGTGATGGACCCTGACAGCTCTGAAGAGAGAGATGCCGAAAGGAGACCCACCTGAACTGCGGACACGCACTGTCTCATCTGGAACCCCCTAGGTCACTCTCAGAGGTTTCAGGAACATAACATACACATTGCTGCCCATCACAGATCACATGCTCAAATCCTTCCTTCTACCAAGCTATCAAAAATCCTTTCCTTCCATACAGAACTAACGCCCCCACCCCCCAAAAAACATTATCTGTTCTTATCAGACAAGATTCTGGCTCAGCATGAGACAAAAATCAACTTTTAACTTGTCACACTGTGTTATGATGATCATACCTTTAACCCCTCATTTGACATTAAAATAGCAAAATCTTGAATCAGCTAAAAAGCTAATTAGCTGAGCATAACTTTTGCTTTCATTTGGTGGGTAAACATACATTTATGTTATCATCTGTGTTTAGATTTTATTCATTTGGGTGGTCGCTAGCCTTACTACAAATATAGTTTGTGCTTATATTGCATTCTCTGTATGTAACATAGGCATGTGAGATAAAGCTGAAGAATTTCCTCTAGAGAAACAAGTTTTCCTTAAATGCTGTGGAAAGGAAGCATTCACTCTATCCTATTCCTGCCAGACACTTACAGGAAAACAAGAAAATACTGAAACTACTTTTTGCTTTGTTTCTTTCCAAAATTAAAAATTTAGATAGCTTCCTTTTTTTTTTTTTTTTGGCCAAGAATTTGTGTCATCCCAGCCCGCTGTGAAAACAGTACAAACCAGCACCCTGAGGAGAGCAGCGCAGTGAGGCTGTTGCCAGGATATAAAGAAAATAAGAGGACAAAACTCAGTACTCTTCCTACCTGCCAGAGTCCTAATTTCCCCTACTGGATACTGTAACAAGTAACAACAGCGCATTGTTTTTAACTAAAAGTTGAAATTTCTTTTAAGGTATGTTTTTAAAGCCCAAATTCTGGTTATTCTTTGAATGGAAGACTGTATTTCCATGGGAAGGGGAAGAAGAGTGCCTATGCTTTAAGGAAGATGCTATTTGTGTAAGAACATGATCACCGTTCTAGTGATGCAAGCAAAGGTGGCATCCAGTCCAGGCTCCTCTCTCCAAGAGCCACCCGTGGTGGAGACCTAAGGAATGATTAAAAGAGCAAGGCAGACACACAGCGATGGTCGCCCGTGGATGTGATGTGCAGTACTAGGGTCGTACAAAGAAGCAGTGTCTTTTATTAAACCAAGACATGTCATTGGAAAAATCAGACAAACTTTTAGCCATACAGACTTTTCCTCAGGTTAGAAGCGCCAGCTGCAGCTCTCAGTTAAGAACAATTGCTGAACGTTTACTAAGATATTTATTAATTAAGCCAGCTCTGAAAGGAAGAAGATGGTAGCTGTAGAACAGAGAGGCCGTTAATGATGTTAATGATGCAGAGGATGTTGAGGATGGGAGCAAGAGTGGCATTTATTAGCTAAGCAAAAAGGAGAAGCAATTACCTTACAGTCTGTTGATTCAGAGAGAGGTAAGCAGGGGGGTGGAAGCAGGAGGAAATTAGAATCTGCTATCAGACCAGCATCTCTACTGAGTCCCTGGTTTGGGATGTTGGGCGGAGTTAGGAAACCTAGTTCCCATGCTCACTTCTGTGGGACACGTTCTGTAGTTTCCCTTCATCCTTAGGACTCAAAGATCAGAGGGAGAAAGTCATGTTTTGTGAGAAACTCTCCCTCACCAACACTAAGGTGCTTTGGTGTATAAAGACCGACTCTGGGACTTCACGCTGGTGCTGAGTGGTAGTTTTCAGTAGCAAAACTACCAGGAAAGCAGCGGTGGCCAGGATGAAGTACTTTACAGTCCTGGAACTGCAAATGTAAGAGTGGAGGATGGTTTGATGGCAGGGGGTGTTCATTGCTCTAGTAGCAGATGGGCATCAAGACACCTTATGTTTCTGGCTCAGGGATGGTTTAAACTGATCTGGTGTTTTGGACCACAGAGAATTACGCTTTTAACGATGGGGTTTGTGTTTTGAGGTGCTTAAAATGTAGGACAAGGTCTTCTGGGAAGATTCTTTCCACACAGGATTTTCATCTGTTATGTGAAAAATCATTAAATAGTTAAAACCGGCAAGTCCTAGGAACTTCCCTGAACTTACCAACTCTCAGCCCTCATTCTTTTCCCCACAACACTCCTTCCATTCCCGTTTCCACTTCTTCTTTCTGAGCTGGTCTCACTAATACGTCCCCATCTAAGTTCTAAGCAGTTGTCCTCAAGTTGCATTTAGCTTTGGTAGTTACCGCTTCAGAACCAAAAAAAATAAAGCTTGTTAACCCAGAAATTTGTCTGGGTTAACAGAAACTTTTCCTTCTATACCAGTTGGTTTAAAAAAAGCTCCATGTACAAACCTTGTCCTGTATACACTGATCTTTCTCCTAGAAATAATCTTCTGGCTTGTTGCACGTAGCAACTCAGTACAGCAATTTTTCAGTGTTTTTCAGCTTGAGAAGTGAGTATTTCCTAAATATTTCAAATGCAGAACTCCGTAAATAGAATTTCAGTCAACTGACGATGGACTCAGGTGTCTTAATTACCTGTCCTGGATTGTCTGATGTGTCCCCAAGTCTGAAGGCCACAGGCAGAAAGCCATGGAGGCTTCCTAAGACTAGTTAAAAATTCACCCTCATTTTCTATAAAAGCATTTATAATACTCGTTCCTACCTAAAGATTCATTGTTCAATTGTTTTAGGAAGAATAGGAAAACAATACTGTAATTTAGGCCTGGATATAAATTAGGTTTTGCACTAGGCAGGAGTTAGTAATTTTAATTACTGATGTAGACCTGAAGAGGAAAATCTGTAGCTTAAAACTGTAAATATGATACGCAAGGAATCAAACTTTTTTCAGCCGAAGATGGAAGAGGCTATCATCTGAGCATATCATTTTTGAACAACAGTCCTTTGAGAAGAGAGCTCTTGACAGAACTCAATGAACCTCAGTAAACGGGCACATCAGCAATCGACATATTTAACGTTGTGCAATTTCTAAAAGTGATCCTGCTCCTGCAGTCATTACACAGCATAGATCTTGCTATTAATTAGTTTGAATGTGGGACAGCACTGCTGGGAGAAAGACAGTGGCCTAAATAGCATGGTCCAAATTTTATCTGTAGCTATCCAAGAAATACGGATGTCTTTTATTAACCCTTGCCACCTGTGACAGCTAGAACTAAATGCCGGGCTTGCCTTATTCCTAATGGATTTTTGCAGCTCATTAGCGTGTAAGGCGGAAAGGGTGGGAGCATACTGCAGAGAAGGAAGACAGCTGGATGGAGAAGTTTCATGCCTGGTTCAGCTCTGAACGGCAGCATTAACCATCGGACAAATGCGAGGGTGTTCATGTCCACGACGCAGTGGCTTGGTTTCTGAATGTTTGGGAGAATGTGGTTGGATTCTCCTCCTCCTCCTCCCTCTCCAGGAGCACGGTTTATTATTCTTATTGAATTCCAGTGAGAACAGTAAATCCCCCATTCAGCCTCTCGTCGTTTTCCCAGACTACGCACTTGGGAAGAGCCAACAGGACCTCCATTCCGCCCGAGCAACGGGGCTCTGGGCACGCGGAGAGAAATGGCCACTGTTGGCCGTCACTGTACGCCCAGTTCAACCCCCTCCCCAGAATACAGCGAGTATTCCAAAACCCCGACGGGAGGCATCTGCCAGCCACCCGGCAGCCTTCACCATCCCGAATTCGGCTGGAAGAGCTGCCCACTGGGCAGAGGGAGGACGGGGAAGGGGGAAGCCCTCCTGTGATTTGTTTTCCCTATCTCGGGCGGCCGCGGCAGGAGGAAGCCGCGCATAAAATCCCGGCAATAACTCGGCAGCCGGATACTTTAAAGGGTCCCTGGCGGGAGGCGAGCTCTGGCCGCTGGCACACGGCCGGCTGCCCGCGGGAGATGCCACCGTCGCCGTCCCTGCCTCCACGCTGCGCCCCGAGTTACCGCAGTACCCCCGGCGGCTCGGTTTCCGTCCGGCAAAGATGCTCCCCGGGCGTTCGCTGCTCCCGGCGGCAGCCCCCGGGCGGCA
>VXBO01010261.1:141947-317410 GCA_013400135.1 Rhinoptilus africanus | reverse complement strand
TTTTTTTTTTTTTTGTTAAAGAAAAGGGTTCTCTGAACTTATCCTTTCTTCTCCCTTCCCTATTAAAATAAAAGATTTTCCCGCTGCTCAAAATGACACTCAGACTATGTTGCAATATTGTCAGAATATTTTAATGAGTAAAATAGTTTTCTTTTCCTGAATTTGGAATGTTTCGTTAATCCAGAGTTAAACGATATGTTCAGGGACGCATTTCAGCTTTATGGAAACTACACACATTCTTAAACCTCTCAACACAGCACATCTTTTCTTTTTTTCTTTTTTTTTTTCCTCCCCCTAATTCATTGTTCCAAGTGCCATTCTGTAAGCATGGGTTGGTCAGGAAAGACGGGCTAATTATGAGCCTTGATTTCTGATTTCCAGCATTATAAGCAAGTGCAGCGTTTCATTCTGTAGACCTGGAGGAAGATGTAAATGATTTTTGGCTCATTTACTTTTTTTTCAAATCTTGATGTGTAAGATGTAGAGAAGTAAGGGAAGCTTAAAAAAATTGCTCTAATGAGGTGAGACAAGAGGACAGATTTTTGTTTTGTTATTTTTTCATTTGTTTTACATAAACGTAGTTTCTGCTTTCTCAGATAATTTGCACATTTTATTCAAGTGTTTTTGTGTATTCAAGTATTTGTGTGTGTGTGTGTGTTTGGTTGGGTTTTTTTAATATTTTAGCATTTAAAATTGTACTGGTCAGCACTCAGCTAATGACCTGAGGTACAAGCCATTGAATTTCAGTTGCGCTGGAATTCTTTTTGGTCAGTGTATAATTACATTTCAGCCACTTTGACTGATCTGTTTTCTTGCAGCTGAAGGTATGTGATTTATTTATGCATGGGAGAACGTATTTATACCTTGTACTTATGGTAGGAATGGGAGGACCAATTTTTTAAAAAATACTCTTCAAAGATGAGCAATGGAATTGTTGTTTCTACACGAAGTAAAATGTTGTTAATATTTGCAGCTCATGATTTGCGGCAGATACTGATCCCCTTCAGTTCTTTAGGATTTTTCCACGGATAGTGGAAGTGAAGCTCCATGCTCAGTTTTGGTTATTTTAACAACTGTGCTGGACAGCAGAATATGTTCACTTAAAAATCATTTAAAAGGGCAAAGCCCTGCTTTTTTGTTTGCTCTTTCTTGTGAACTTTCACAGAGTGGTAATTTGCAAAGGTCACCGTCAGCACTGAGTGCTGTGGTGCTATCTGTATGACTTTTCTACCTTTTCATACTTTGATTTCTCGACACATAACGGTATTCGAGACTTTTTATTAATATGATAGAAAGGTGTCTTTTTGCATGGGTATATTGCAGTCATCACTTCTGTTTTACCTCACTGTTAGAAGCAAATCTATCCATTTGTTCCAGGGAATTTAGCCTGGATTTTTTACCACACAGTCGGTATATTTCACGTACCATGTTTACCAGAGAAAGTATCCCTGTATACAAAGAAGCAGTGTTGCCCACTTCCCTTCTCCCTCACAAAAAGGATAATACAAGGACAAAACTGTGGTCTCACAAAGTTTGTTGGGCTAGAAGTACTTGTTCAGGCATTCCTTAGTCAACAGCTTTGCTTTCTCTCCTGGGGATATATTTATAGCCTGACATGAGGGGGCACTGGAATCACCACTCCCCCGAAAAGGGCTGTAGCCTGGAGAGCTGGGGACGCTGATTTACCGTTCATCCTTCAGTAACGGTAATGCTCCTTAATGTAGTGGCAAATGTGTGGTATTGGAATGAAATTATATGCTGTTTCCAGAACAAATCCTATTGGGAAGGGGAAGGATTTCTGATTTGTTCATATAGTAATGCTCCAAATTTCTGGTATGTGCTTATACTTTTTAAAGTGTTGGTTGTTGGGTTGTTGTGTGTTTTTTTTTTTTAATTGAGTGGCAAGGCTGCAATCCAGTGGGCCTGAGTTCTGCCCGCTGGATGATGCCCACCCTTCTGCTGCCATCTCCATGCTTCTTGTTGGTCACAAACACAATTACAGGTGGTGTTGAGAATTTCTTTCGTCTAAATGGCCAGTATTTGCTTTTTTTTTTTTTTAATTATTCAAAGGGATGATAATTAGGCATGAGAGGAGGCTGCTGTACATGTGTTTTTCAAAATGGACTATGGGCTAGTACCTCATCAGCCTGTTGCCACTCCGCCACACCAGGCAGCTTCCAGGTCATCCTTTTGAGAAGGTGCACACCCTACAGCTGACCAGAGAAAGCAAATCCTGGGTCTGGTGTCACACGTGTAGGTTAAAATTTTTCAGGGTCCTCTAGCAAAAAGTTTGCGGTTGTGAGACATAACTCCTCCGCCCCGGTGCTGCATGGCCTCAGAAGGAGCTTCAGCCAGCACAACTTCTCATGATGGCTGAGGAGGTGATGGGTAAGAGGTTAAGTGCTTACCTATGAAAATAAGGAAACTGAGGTAAGGCTCCGTTTTCATCTCGAACTGACCCTCTAGTGCTCAAACAGTGGAATTGCATCGTATGTGGTGGATGTTTACAGTGACAGCACTACAGGACTGTGTGGCAATATTGTGCAAAATCAGTTCTGAATATCAGACACACACACACACACACAGAGCCTTTTTAATTCTGTTAGACTTGTATTAGTTGTTGTTTGCACTCGTTGAAGCCAGAGCATCATTGCTCTGCACGTTGTGCAGAGGGAATGGATTATATGGGCTCTGAATTGAAATGTTGATTTAAAAATGCAAGTCCTTTAGCTGCTTGGTCCCATTAGAAGGGAGGCTTGCGCTGTGGTCCATAGCTGCAGGGGTTTCTCATATTTGTAAATCTCTTGCCTCTGTTGTTCATCAGTTGAGCTGGAAGGCTTAGACAATGATTCACGCTCATATGGAGAAAGGACACTTTGTTTTTCCTGCTTTGGAGTGAACCCCTTGCTGCATGTGTGTTTACAGCCCAGAAGTGTCACCAGAGAAGGGCTTTGTTCTGAAGCTCCTGAGCAGTTTCGAAATAGGAGTCCCATCATTTTAAAAATGAGCGAGTGGGCTTAGGAAGCAAGGCTTGGTGACTTAATGCTGAGGCTTTGCTTTTCACAGTTTAGTTTTTAGAAGTCTTCAAATGCTTCAAGACGTTAAATAGCTGCTTAAGGACAAGTTAACCACCACAGGATCAGGTCCTGGACACATCACAAGCATTATGAGCCCCATATTCATTTGAGAGTAGCACAGTGACTATGCTCTGTAAGAAAAAAGAAGGGCATAATTGCATTTATTTGCCAACTGAAATTCACTCTGCACCTTTACTTATTGTAACGAAATGGAGAGGCAAATGCCATTTCTGCCATATGGGAGAGATTTCAGTGAATTAGCAAAATGCGCCTTAATAAGCAACATATAATTGCAAGTGCAACATTTTCCAGATAAAAGCAATACCAATTTGATTGTTTAGTGTTAGACAATGCTTTTAAAAAATTTAAATATTTTAAGAAAACATGCTGATTTTGTAGGCCATGACAATTGTGGTTCAGATCTCAGCCTGTGTTTAGTCTAAACTTCCAGCGTAACCACATCAGAGACTCTACCAGGCATGAGGTCCTGCCCTTGTTTGCATTCAAATCAGCAGCATTAAGTTGCTTATCTTGAGGTTGAATAAATAAACTCCAGTCTTCTAGTGAGACAACACTTAATGAAGACCCACATTCAGCCACCAACCTCCCGTGAAATGCTGCTGGCTTGAGACCCCACAAGCCTTGTCCGAGCATCCCACGGCTTTGTTGCAGTGCATGAAAGTATTGGCCGTGATTGATCTACCATGTTATGATATCACCAGGATCCCTTTGGGTAAGGAAGAACAGTATTTTTGTCTAATTCTAGTATAGCTTGGCTTATATTAATTACTTGCTACAGCACAAATTTAAAAGTCATTTATCATGAGGTAGTTTGATGACAAAGATCACAAGAAAAATGAAAGTGGCCTGTATCCCTCAGGTGGGATGTTTTGATGCTGTTTTCTTGCATACTTGTTTGTATAATTCAGACCTTTTATAACTGTTTTACATTCTGTGACTCAGTGTTAGTCTCATTGCTGTGTTTAAATGAGAGTAACAGTATGACTCACTGATGCCATATGACTTGTCATGTTGTCTTGGTCATGTTAATTACTATTGCTTTGTTACTGGTAACTTGTTTGATGTCCACTACTATACTGCAGAAGTTAAGGACAGACCCAATAGCCACAGGAGCGTGCAATCCGTTTACCAAGACAAGAGCATGGCAGTCCCCCCGACAGCTCGCCCACCACCGGTTCAACACCTGCTGCTGCATCTTGGGTGCTGGACTCTCACCATCCCTCAGAGGTAACTTTTTTGGCATTCTGCAAACTCCGTGGATGTCCTGCTGGCAGCAGCACCACCGGGGCTGTGCTGAACTGGTTTATTTTCCTGGCTGCCTGAGTGATGTGCTGGCTCTTTTGTTCTTCCCCCACCTACCTAGGGTGGAGGCTGTCCCAGCTGTTCTTAATCCCTGTATTTGATGGTGGAAGTTATGGGCAGTATGTGCCATTACAACATCCCTGGCCGACCTTCTGTGGCTCCTATTCTGCTACCGGCTTACCCATGCCTTCTCTGATAACCTCACTGGAAGTCGCCTTGCCCTAACCATCGCCAGAATGTAACTCATCCAGATCACAGTTTCTTCTTGAAGACCCCGGGTGCAGTGTTCATCGTGTTCATCACAAAACCATTGCTGTCCAAATAGAGAAGTGGCTTACTCTCTAGTTGTTTTCGTGACATTTTTCTGGTAAATACAAGCACAAATACTGTCCCCAAGGAGCTGATTTTGAGTTAATACAGAGAGTGTCGTGTGAGCAAATAAGGATTTTCCAGTTGTTCAAATTCAAATATTACTGCCCATTATGTTAAATTGTCTCTATGTAAAACTGAGAAGCAAAGGGTGATGAGTGTTTCATTAATAGCCTACTCATGTACAAATGCATCTAAAGAGGAAATAAAATAATAATAAAAAAGGCAACACAAAAACCTCAAGGTGGGCTTCTCAAAATATTTATATAAATGAAAAGAATTGCAGGAGCCACAACTCATCACAAAGCCAGATTTTGCTATGACTCCTGTTAACTTTTCAGGACTTCTTTGTAATGGTGAAAGCTTCACTTATTTTCTGTGAACAGGGAGGTGTATTAGTCACTTCTTAGCATGAAGCTGTCTTTTAAAAGACTGCAAGAAGTTTATTTACTTCTTAATTAAAAAAAAGAATCTAATTCCAAGGGATGTGAAAGAAAATTTTGCAACATGCTCAGGGGTGTGGTATCTTGTAGGACTGGACACTTCACTGTTACTGATACTAATGGAAACAAATGGTGCTCAGCTGCAAAGGTAAGAAAATGGGATCTGACCAATTCCAGTTAGGAGCTGCAACTGGGATGGCTGTAACATGGGGTCGGGGCATATTCTCTGCTTTGTAGCACAAAGGCAAAGATTTGCAGTTCTTGAGTGATGGAGCGTACCAGCCCTAAGCCCGAATGTGACAGTAAGCAGAGGGCAGCATGATGAATGCTGGTAGACCTGTCGCCCTTGGCATTGTGCTGGGGCTACTGTCCACTGGTGCTGAGGACATGGGGGGAGAGAGAAGGACATGTGGTCTGTGAAGGCAAGGCGCTGCATTGTGTGGGCGAGCAGAGGTCAGAGAGGCAGGAGGAGATGGTTGACTGCAGGGGCCAGGCTTATAGATGGTGAACTGGGAGCTGGAGATGGTGAACTGGGAGCTATGGCCCATGCAGGATTGGTGCCTCTCCTGCAAGGGGTAGCTGAAGGCCAGCATGGGANGGCAGCATGATGAATGCTGGTAGACCTGTCGCCCTTGGCATTGTGCTGGGGCTACTGTCCACTGGTGCTGAGGACATGGGGGGAGAGAGAAGGACATGTGGGCTGTGAAGGCAAGGCGCTGCATTGTGTGGGCGAGCAGAGGTCAGAGAGGCAGGAGGAGATGGTTGACTGCAGGGACCAGGCTTGAGATGGTGAACTGGGAGCTGTGGCCCATGCAGGATTGGTGCCTCTCCTGCTAGGGGTAGCTGAAGGCCAGCATGGGAAGGGTACAACTCCTCAGAGCACGGAGAACCCACAGGGAGGTCCTCCAGCACTTACTCCAGAGTCACAGAAGATGGAGGCAAGGAAATATCTTTTGTCTGGGAGAAAAAAACCCTCTTTGTTTCTTCGCACAATCAGAGTGAGGTGCAAAGCTGGGGCTGGAGGTGGTGGTGGGCCAGGGAGCGGGGCAAGGTGAGGAGCCAAACCCCAGCCAGCCCTCTCTAGATAGCAACCACAGGGTTTCCGCCAGGTATCCCTGGATCCTGTTTTCCACTCCAAGATTAAAAATCTTCCCTCAGGGGAGAACGAAAAGGAAATTGTGTGGTAGGCTTTGCTATGTTTCCAGCTGACTTTTTTTCCATAGAAGTGGGCAGTTGGGCTCAGTGTTCCTTAAGATGCCTTTACAGCAAGAGTAAAATCCTGGTTCTGCTGAAGGCAATAGCGAGCCTCCGCTGGCCTCAGGAGGGCTGTGATTTCATCTTGGCTTCAAGATGCATTAGGAAGTGTATGGAGATCCTGGGGACAGAAAAAGGGA
Organism: Rhinoptilus africanus; assembly: GCA_013400135.1. Taxonomy (NCBI): domain Eukaryota; kingdom Metazoa; phylum Chordata; class Aves; order Charadriiformes; family Glareolidae; genus Rhinoptilus; species Rhinoptilus africanus. The sequence goes on along the minus strand of VXBO01010261.1, from coordinate 310,804 downwards.
AAGTCAAAAATAAAGATTTCTCATCTGAAAGCTGTTCATAGTGCTTAGTTCATTTCATCAGGCTTCAAAATGTTTTCAATGTTTTTCTGATCCTATTTATTAAGAGTATATAGGTACTATCCAAGGGCAGACATTATCTAAGGATCTGTGATTTTAGCACTTCACTCCTCAGTTTTGTCAAAAAAAGAGAGATCAAGATTAGATTCTCAAAAATGTTCAGTTACAAAATGCTTGTTTTGATTTTAGGGTCTTTTAAAAAAAAAAGTTGTCAAGTCTGTTTGAAATGGGGCTACTTTTACTTCTATGCGTGCTGACAATCTGAATGTCTAGCAGGTATTCCTACCATCATTTGTTTTTCCAATTCTTTGTAAAAGTCCTATTTTGTACTTTCTCAGAAGTGGTTTTTTTTTTTTCTCACAGCAGTTCTGGAAATAGCTTTTCTTCGCAGCCAGTGAGAGGATGTGTACCATCCGTGAAGGCAGCCTGGAGAGCAGGCACAGGCGAACTGCAAAACAACATAACTTGTGGAATTAACACTTCACGTTGACACCCATTAAAAATATTCGGAGATTGACTCAGCCTGCCCATGTTGCACAAATAACATGCTTGGCTCTGAATGATTCAAGATCTTATCTGCTCTCTGCGCAAGTTCAGTGTGGAGGGCCTGATCCTGTTCTCATTAACCTGCAAAGGAGTTTTGCTGCTCGCTTCAAAGAGAATTACATCAGCAGCATTTGCAGTGAAGCACACGCAGTTCCTGTATCTTTTCCCTTTTTTCTCTCTTTTTTAAAATTATATTCCAAACTACAGCAAAACAAAAAACAAAAGGCTAGGAAGCAGTCAAAATAAATCTATCTGCTGTCAGTTGAGCAATGTCGTTGCACGAGAGCTCTGTTTGTTTGGAGATCTTAAGTGCAAATCGAGAGTAGAAACCAGCAAGAGCTGAGATTGTCAAGAGTTTGGTTATATTTGTAGCTGAGTACCCTCAATTCCCCTTGTCCCCATGACAGGAGCCTTGCATCGTCCATGGTATTTCTTTGCACTTCGCACAACTGTTTGGAAAGAACTGGAGCTGAGCTGTTGGCGTTCAGCCACTGGTAAGGTATCCGTGTAAACAGCAGTGCCTGCGGTGGTCACTGCAAACGGCTCCGCGAAGCCCCGGGGAAGGTAACCACGTTCCTTCTTTGTTTTCCCTTTTTGAAAAGGAGGAGGCACATATGGAGGAGGGATGGGATGGAGCGACCATTGGGGATTTTGTTTGTTTTTCTGTTTCTTCCAGGCTGTCAGATTAAATAGCAGAATGAATTCACCCGTATTTTGCCTTTTTAGTTTTATTGTTTTGTAGAAGAAAAGCCTTGTGACTCTACAAATACACTGGTTCCTATGGGGGAGGGAGCAGCAAGCATGTCACTCAGCCATTCAATGTACTTAATGTGTTTTAAAACCCCTCTTTGTGCTCGAAGAGCATGGCACCCACCACGGTGTGCACCAGCAAAGTCTGCCCCTGGTTTCGGAAGAACCATCCCTGCCTGTGGAGGCCTGGAGGGACTCCTTGCCTCTACTGTCCCCTTTCCTCCATCTCCAGGCCATAACCACAGGCACCTGCCTGGGTTCAGATGCTGATCTCTGCTGCATGTTTGTCCAGGAGGAAGCCATACAAGATCACCATCTGCTGTTACCTGGCACTCAAGGGTAAGGACATGGTGACAAACTCAGTTACTCCCATTGTCTGCCAAACTCAAACATTTAGACTTCAGTTTAAAGGGTCTTGTATCCCCATTTCCTATTCTCTGAAGCTTGCTTACCTGGTTTCCAACCTATGAAGTCATCCACTGTGGGGGATGCTCTGTGCTGTCCCGAGGGAGTAAACATGAACCAGCTTGCTTTGAGTCTTTGAGGGTTTTTTTCCCCCCTGCCCTACTCTTGCCCTGTTTGATTCTCAGTCAGCTTTGCCAACTCCTTGCCATGCCAGAAGATGGTTTCCTTACCCCCATGCTGCAAACACCCTCTTCTCTGCCGGCTGTGGGCACGCATCCCTCCAAGCTGTTTCCTTCTCACTTTGGCAAGTCTTCTAACATGAGAACTGGGGCAAATGACATGTGGGGACATGAACTTCTGCTTTTTCCTCCACCATAACTACCTCAGCCACTGGAAACTGCCATTCTCCAGTGGGTCCCGATGAGTGTTACCATTTCAGCCTGTATCACTCCCCGGAAGTATTCACTGAAATGCAACGGGGGTCTGAGTCTGCAGTTCAGGGCTTAGAGTCGCCAGTGTGACTTTAAGTCTGGCTCCATGTCTGCTCCAAGGCTAAGGGCATGGGAATAGGACTCAGTTTTTCCCTATCTCCCTTATGTATCCTGATAAATAGGTTATTCTGAGGATGTGTCCTCTCTTTTTTTACAAAGGAGCTACTAAGCCTCTTAGGTTTCTCATAATGCAAGATGGGAAGAAGACTGAATTCGTAAAGTTTCAGAGGGCACTTAAGTGACCTGTTTCCAAAGCATTAGTAGGTGACCTCTTTTCAAATCATCATGATGCCTGTTGCTTGGCTCTTTAGTTTGGCCCTTGCACTCTGTGCTGTCTTCTTTCTGGCGTCAGGAGAACCCAAAAGCCTTTCTGAAGTCCACTGGTGAATTTTGACATGGTTAATAAGGAAACAGGCACACACTTCTGACAGTAAAACTGCTGAATGAGAGAAACTTCCAAAAGTTTGGGTGGAATCTCTGTTACTTGGAGCCTTTAAATCCAGACGAACCGTCTTCACAAAAGATAAGCTCTTAACACCATCGAATTATTACATTTGATGCAGCTATTACTGATACAACTCTATGTCTTTTTTGAGGCAAAAAGCTGGATTAAATAATTCTAAATGTTCCTTCTGGACTTAAACTCTATCTGTCAATGGCAGCTGGGGGAGTTCACCTGAGCCTTCTCTGGCCATCCTACAGTGAGTACATTGCCCAGCATTTGGAAATTGCTTGGATGGTTCTGCTCCGAGTTCCTCTGGTGGATGTCATCAGGGAGGCTCATGGGGAGTCCTAGAGAGCACCCTAACAGCTGGTGTGAAGACTTGGGGCAGAAGCATGACTGTCAGAAGCCAGGCAGCTCAGCAGGTAGATGGAAGTGCTCCAAGGGTGAGCAAAGACAGGAGTCCTGCCCTGCCGCCACTCTGCCCCTCCGTAGTGAAAGGGAGGGAAGGCGTAAAGGAGGACAGCACATAAACGTGACAATAGCTCGTTAAGAAAGCCTTGATGTTCTTCTGTCGTGTTCCTCCTGGAAAAGAATGATTTTAGATAATCACAAAAACATGTCCTGTGGCCAAATCCAGTCCCTACCACCTCTGAGTCTGTTTAGAAGATGACATGCTTTTGGCAAGTGCTTCAATAGCCACTGAAATGCCCAGTGCATGTTAACGATCTAACCAATGAGTTATAGGTTCCTTTTTTTTTCATTGAAGAACATTGACAAAACTGCAAACACATGTTTCTGCTGCTAAAGCTTAGTCTTATCACAGTTTGAAAATGTGGAAAATCAATTACATGCTTTGAATTACTCCCTTTATTGCTATAAAAGAATTTCTTCATTCTTTCAGGGTAGTGTACACTCGGTAACATCTACCGCTAACAGGCTGTTAGGACTTTCTGCTAAATTAATACACTACAAGTAAACTAAACAGAAGGCTGGTGGAATGCTAAACATCCACTTTCTCCTCTGTTGTGGCTGTGCTGCAGCTTGGGAACCCTCAGCCTTGTTGCTACAACATCTGGACAACATTTGGGGCTGTCTCTCAAGTGCACGGGTGTGCACCTCCGGTGAATTTTAACTTTCAACATCTCTCTGCCTCTAATCTATATTTAATGTTTCATGACTAGTAGTCAAAGAAACTTCAGCTAAATATCAGGTTGGAATGAAAATGATCCTTGGGAAAACATTCATTTTCAGCATTCGTCGGCAAAGTATCTGTGACAGAGACGTTCCCCGGAGATTTGTAGCCCATTCTCTCACAGTAATAATAATTAAGACTCGTGATTACTGTGCCCACATAATCAAAGATCGCTTCATAAAATGTACTCCCTAAAGGGACGAATTCCCTGCTCCTAACTGGATGTCAGTCAGAGGGATCAGCACCCCCAGGGATATGGAGTCTTTGCTTGCCCTTTTCATTACTGTGTTGTTAGCATTGTGTTACTTCATATTCTTCTCAATGCAAATGAGTAGGTAATCATGTGTAAATCGTGCCCTCCAGAAGGCACATGTGGTGAGTTTTTTTCCCCAAATCTACCACAGGGATTTCTCACATGGAACATAATTACATCTCTGCCATATGGGCTCATTTATATTCTATTACAGGTTAAGCTAATACGACTCAGAAATATGCTAAAAATACCTCAAAGTATTTTGAGCACTGTCAAAACACTTGTCATTTCTTGCTTGCCTGTTTGATTGTGAATGACTTTATATTTATTTAGAGATCTGCAGTGCCAGGTAACTTCAGAAAAACAAAATCAGGCCAGTTTTGTGTTACCCGGTCTCTAAAAAATACTTTAAATTCTCTCCCATGACATTCTCTTTTGGTAATGGCAAATAGATCAGCGAACAATGAAACTGAAAAGCCTCTAAGACGTATTTACCTGAAGCAGCACCTCTGTGGGTTTAAGATTTCCCAGGAGGAAAGGAGCATGCGTTTCAGTTGTTTAGCTTTGTCATAATTAGGCTAGATCAAGTCTGCATTTGATGTAATTACTTTGTCCTGACGAAGCTATACTCGTGCTTTAGCCGTAATAAAAGCACAAACCTCTCTACCCATGGAAGAAGGGCTATTGTGGAAATAACTGTTGCCTGAAAAATGATGGTAAGATAAGAATAGGTCAGTGGTGAGTACCATAACTAAATACTTCAAAAATGAAGCAACTAAAGGTTATATGACATTATTTTCAGAATTATGGTACCACATAATAACATTTTCCAATTTCAGTGGAAATGTTTAACTTAATGTAAGATCTTTTTTTACAAGATTTTTATTATTATTATTACTTCACTGATTTCTAAAACTAATACCACTAACAGCTCTGGATAAAATCCGGGTCCACCACAATCGATCTTCATTTTATTCTTTTTATTCATAGATTCAGTATTTCGGGCTTTGAAGTGTGATCAGTTTTCCTTCATTCCACTAGCAAAGGAGGAAACATGTAGAAAGTAATCCACAGGTAGGAAGATTAGGCCAGAGGATGGGAGAGGATGCTTCAGATGATACACTGCAAAAGCAGGGACTGACCTTAGTTCCAAGGAGACGCTTACTAGAAATCAGACTGGGGTTTTGAAAACAGCAGCTGTATGTTTCCTATCACGTGGAGATAAAATTCAGTCCTGGTCTATAAAGCCCTTTGATGTTTTCAATGATGAAAAATTCTATGTAGATATAAAATCAATTCTATGAAATAAATTCTGGTACTTTTCTAGAATTGCTTAATATTTTTCAGAGCGTTGCTAGGAATTGTTTATTGTTTTGTTTTCTGTTTTTATTGTACCATAGAATAATCAACATTTTAGATAATTCATCATTTGAACACCAAGCCCAGCCTTTCCTGAATGCTTTTCGCATGTTTTCAGAGAACAATAATTATTGCTAACACATTGTGTCAGACATTTGTGTATGTGAGCAACTAACATTAAATGTATGAAAGCCTCCTTGAAGTCAGACACTTATGTATTTTTCTGAATCAAAGTCTAGAAGCTATGATGTCTGTAATAGTGCAATAGCATCAAACTCACAGGAGAGGGTTTCTTTGGAGTTTACCTTGTTCTTAAAAGACACCTTTCAAAATCAGCTGAAACAACAGGGTTTTGGTCAGAGCTGTGCACGAATTGTTGCTGAATGAGGAGAGCAGTCTGTTCGACTCTGTGTTCAATGTAGAAGGGAAAAAAAATCAGGCCAGCTATGAGTTTATTACCTGAGAAAAGTATTTTTCCAGTCTTCGTTATTCCTGAAGCAGTGTAAGGGAGACTACAGTGATTTCATACATCAGGGAGACATGAAAAAAAAGAGTGCTCTCCTGGGCTGCAGAACAAAGAGAAACAAACTTCAAATCTCAGGGCTAACTCCATTAAATAATGTTTTAATTTGTCTGTCATAGACGTTTGATTAAAGAACCTGCTATACAATTTCTTTTGCCGTTTCTATAGCCCTGATTGTGTAAAAGCGTCCCATGCCCTTGGAAAAACAGCACCACTCCCTCCCCCTTTTGCACACAAAAGGGAGTCTTTTACTCGACGTCTTCACAGCTTGCTTCCTTTTTCTTCAGGCAAGGATTTTCATTTTCATTCCACAATTTTGTTTACCCTAAAAGCTCGGTCATTGTGGATGCTGCACGGAAAGATAGCCGTTCGCCTGTCCTGGGTTTGTGCTCTTCCCCAGGCATCCAGCATCGCCCGCTGCTGCAGTCGGGACAGAGCGGTGGCATGAGCTGATGGCTGTCCTGATGTCCCTGTGTCACAGCGGACGGCATGGGCAGAGGCAGCAGAAAGGGGCAGGCTGAACAGGTATCTGTTCTCAACCCTTCCAGGAGAGAGGATGACTTAGCGTGCCCTCCTGGAGATCTCCGCTATTAATCGCATGCTGGAGGTGGCAATTTGGTGATATTTGCATCGCATATTTATCAGCCACATGTCAGTATGTCAATATTTTCCTCTAGATGGTGGGCAGGCTTGGATTTCACGCAGAAATATTCAGCTGGGGCTGTATGCGTGTGCTCAGTTGTGCATTCTGGGTGAGATGTTTATTTGAGGTCGGCGCCTGGATGGAAAGTTCTGGTCTGCGCTGGAAATGGGTGCGTTTCAGCATGCAGGAATAGCTACATCAAGTGCCTGTGCATGAAAATGTCATTCTTAATATCCACACTGATGTTTTAAGTCAATCATTCCTGGAAATACAAGTCATCTCTCTATTAAGTTTGGAACTTCTTTGTCTTTTGATGGATAAATGTGAAATTCTTTTGCTGTCTAACATGATCTACTCCCTGCTAATACCCAGCTCTCTGAAACCCTTTGTAAATACAGTTTGCATCATCTGTTTGGCTAACACGCAGTGTCTGCTTTCCAAATCTGCGTAGATGATAATCTGCTTTAATACCTGTACAAATCAATTAAATTTATTTTGTGCACTGTTCCCTGTGTGCCAAATTGGGTGGGAGAGAAGAAACACTTAGCAGGGGAATCAGACTTCACATAAACGTGAATTAGATAAGCCTTGCAATGTGAGTGGGGGAGGAGGTGAAATTTAGCATGTAATTCCCTCATCTACGGACAGATTAAAAAAATGGCTTCCAGAAACAAAAATATAGGGCAGGAACACAGAGCCCATATTATTGTTGCTGAGCAGTTTCTCATTGGATTTATCCCACTGAGGCTTAATAATATCACCTCCAGGGTGGCTGAAAGGATGCGGAGTCTATCGCGAGGCACTTTGATGCTTTGTCTACTGCAGAACGTAGGCAACAAACCTCCTCCTGGGGCTGGACTTCTGACTTCTCCCTGCACTTTCTGATCACCATCACTGCGATGTAGGTTGGGAGCCTGTAAATCTCCAAACTGCCCGGCGGTAAAACCGACGGCTGTTCTGATGCAGCTGATGGGTTCTGTAAGAGGAGCTGGGTTCGTTCTTCAAGCTCATATATCCTGGCTATGTCTTAGATTGCATGGATTTTGTCGTTTGCAAAATGAAGCCTTCTTCAAGCAAAATTTATCTAGCTAACCTCCACCTTTCCCTCGCACCTATCCTCCCATAGATAACGTGTAGCTGCGCGGGGAAAATTTAAAGTTGTCTGTGACTGAAATCCTTTATTACTCCCAACTAAAATCCATAATTAATCAGTGATACAGATGGATTAAAGAATAAATTACTAAACACATTTCAAAATATGGGAGTAAGAGGATACGAATCTGTGCCAAGAAGACAGTTCTAAGGCTAAATATCTATCAAGTAAATGCTGCTAAAATTTTGCAGCATAAACCCCTGTATCGAAAAGATCATTGTTGGAGGGAAGATGGGTTGATTCATCCTAATATGACAATACTATTCCTGATTGCAGGTACCTGAGGACAGTTTGGGTTTAGAACCAGCCGTTTATCCTTTGTTCACTTGGTTTCTCACTCATGAAAAAAAAAGAAAAAGAATTACCCTCCTCATGTCATAGGTATAATTCTTATTAGAATTCTTGTTCTAGAATTTGTGTTCTTCTCCATGCTATAGAATTGCTTGGGGAGGAGACAATACCAAGCAAAAATGAGTAAGTATTTTAGGATCATTCCTCTCAAAAGGGAGCATTATGTGCTTACACCCTTCTAGTTCTTTTGGGGAAGAATTTTCTGGGTGATGCATAAGGAGGGCAGGCAGGTAACCCTGCTGGTGTGCTGGCCAAAGCTGCCCATTCCTGCCATGACCTTGCCTTTGGGTCTGTGATCTCTAAAGCGGGGCAATGATGATATAAATGCAAAGCCTGGAGGGCAGATGTTGGAGAAGTACCTAAGAAGTAGATAGTATTATTGCAATGAAGGTATTTAACATACACGATAAAAAGTAAAGACTGTGGTAAAAGGGAAGAAGACTGCAGGCTGTGTCCTGCTGGTGGCACATGGGCAGGGCTGTCCCCAGTCCCGCGCAGCGGTGCCGGTGGGTCGGAGCTCTGCACTGGGAGGAGCAGCAGAAACCCCGGCCTGGCTGTTGTCACCCGGGGCAGGTGTGCGGCTGACCCCATCCGCATCTCCTGCCAGGGAAGAAGTCACGGGTGACTGTGTTTGCCAATGTGAAATTCACACACATTTTATATAACTTTTTCAACTCAGGAACATGACCACTTAGTGGCCCAATTATGTGGATCCTGTACTCATTCACACATTCAAGAGTTGTCCTGCTGACATGAGTACGTTGCCAGTACAAGCATTTTATTTTAGAGTGTGAGGTGCAGAGCCTTTCTTTTTAAAGTATATTGCTTGCTCCCTTTCTGGGCTCCAACTCAGTTGCTAAATGTGTATTTTCTGACAAGGGATGTCACTGAATGTGATTTCTTTCACTTTCTGAAAAACAGTAAAAGCTCATCCTACTGTTCATTGCATGTGTGACACAGACGGGTTTTGCAGAGGCAAACACAAGTTTACTTGCTTTTGAAAAACCTGGTTACCTTTCCTCCTCTTAAGAGTTGCAAATATTTTGCTTGCCACCAACAGCCTGCATACTGCTGGTTTAAATTCAGCACTGTAAAAATCTCATAAAAAAGTGGAATACCCATCTTTATTCAATGTTTCCAGTAAATTTCTGCAAAGCCTTTTGTAGCTGCAAATATATTACTGATTTTTAAAAACATGGTGGGAAACCAACCACGTTTTGGAGATTCTTAGAAAACCACCTTATGTTATGTCATGTTTAAAATAAGAAAATCTGAAGGACTGACTGTCTACCCCTCTGAAACTATAATCACGAGTGCTGTTAGTCACTTGAGTTTTTACATTTGATTCTCCTTCCCTGAACATTATGGATATTTTTAGTACCAGTGTAAGTACACTCCAGAATTTTTGTAATTGAAGGTAAACGTACCAGAATTCTTTCAATTGACACAGAATTCTTATTACAGGCATGGTCTGATTTTCCACTAGTTTATGTCCTGCATGGCTGTTTGAACCAATGAAAAGAAGTGGTTAAGTGGTGTAAAAACAAATGCATTTGTACTGCACCCTTGTTTAGCAGTAATGCTGCGTAAGATGCAAGGTAGCACAGCATTCGAGATGTACATGTATTTACAAGGAATTATCAAATATCGATACTATTGGAATTTAAATGAGCAAATGATTACAGAAACAATGTTATACCTTCATTTCTTGGGAAGGGATAACGGTTCTGATGTTGTTGTAATGGCTCAGGAGCCAACTTCATATTGATCTTGAAGCCCTCAAACGGCAATGACCTCCATCACTGCTCATGTGAGCTGGATTTGACCCGGTGACCTAGCGGTTGAAAGGCCATGCCTTTCCTTTTATTTTGTATGTCATTTGCTAATAGATATTCCTTTTTATTCTATTCAAGCTCTTATATGCTACCCACCACTATAGCTAAATGCTTTCATTTGAATGCTTTCTGAGGGGACAGAAAGTAAAGACTCACATGTCATTCCCAGTTTTGCTTTCTCTTCATGTACATAGATATTTCTGGAAGGTTAGAGGCTCTATGCTTTCCTTTTTCTTTTTTTTTTTCCCTTTTTTCTTTTTACTAATGGAAGTGGACTAAGGACCTTGTCAAATGCACAGGGCAGTTCAAACGATGTCTGCAACACGGGCTCTGCTTCCTGGAAAGCTCTCTGCCTTGCACAAAAGACATTATTTCTTGCTACAGAGGGATCCTTCATGCCAAAGTAATTCAGTAGTTAAGTACATTCCTTGTCTCCACAAATTTTTTAGGCCATTTAATGGGAGCATGAATCTGAAGAGAAGCTCTATGGGGAGCCAATGTAGCGAGGGGTCAGACTTAACGTTTTCAAAACAATTCGTGTCGCTGATGGAGAAGAATGGGGCTGCAAGTTACACTTTCTGTAGGCTGTCATTTTCTTGATGGATGGACTTGCACCACAGTAATTTTTGAGATGTGTACTTCCTGCATAGTCACAACTACATTTTACACAGCCTTTCTGTTTCTCGTGCATGAGTCAAAATTAGTGCCCAGCTCTATGCGTTCAACTGCGCTGCGGTGCACAAGTTGACCTCCGGTTATAATTCAGCCCTGTGAGTTTTGTGCTGTCTCCATCCATATGAGGTTAATGGATGAAAGTGTGCACTCCGGCTATTATTGCATATTTAGAAAAAAACACATGCATGAATTTTAGCTTCTGGATAAATTCACAGTGGAATGAGAATAATGCTTAGGATCTTCTACTGCAAGTGATATTTGAGGGGTTTAATGCTAGTTAAAGGTCTGTGGTGCAGTGACGCCATTTGCATGTAATTATGCAAAGGGCAGAGACTTTCAGAGATAAATGGGGCATATATGTGTACAGAGCATTACGGCATACAATGTGCAGGCAGAAATATTATGGGGAGCCCACGGCAAGAGCTGAGACTGTGACCCCACAGGTTCATGGCTCTCTCAAAACAGAGTCAGACAAGAAAAGCTGGACGCTGAGTCATCCTGACTGCACTTCAGGGCATGATGTGCAGAACTGACTACTGATGGCGTGTTTTGATTTGGTGTATTTTGAGGTTGGGTAATGATGGAGATAATCCAAATAAGGGCAGGGGAAAGTTGGATGTGAATGTTATACTGCAGCATGAGTATCTATGTGTCCTGTGATCCTGTCTTCCTGGTGGATGAAACAATACCAGTGCCATCCAGCAGCAGGGATGGTTCTAACTGGTTGGCAGTAGGTGCCCAGCACTGTCACGTTATCAGCAATTCCCACAAGACTGAATTGTCCTGTTTGACAGAATGTATTAATTAAGTCTTACAGACTAGATTGCTTTCATTTTTTTGTAGAAGGGAAACATTTTTTTTAAAAAAAAGGTAAAAATCGAATAATTTAAAAAGTTGCTGGTCAGCAAAGTGGAGGAAATCGTCTTGCTCCGGTACTATTCTGCATCTGCACTGAAATGCAAGACAGCAGCTGCCTTGGAGCTGCCCCCACTGCAGGGAAAGAGATTCGTTGCACAGAAAACGGAATGACGACATCTCCTCTCATTTCCATGCCCAGCGACATGCACTCCAACAGACAGCTATGCTTCTTCTACAATATCTCTTTATTTTTCTTTATCTCTGCTTTTCTACCCCTTTCCTTTCTAAAGCCCTTCTTTGAGCTTTATTTTTTCTTGTGTTTAATATGGAACTTCTGTTCTTCAGTGACCAAATCCTTCTCCCTTTGTCTCTCATCAGACCCTTCATTGCTTTACATCCGCTGGGAAGAACTGATCCAGTTATCTCCCAAATTACATTTCAAGAGCCTGCAAGCCTGACTTCACAGATAAACTGGAGAGCACCCCAACCGATATAAATACGGGACATAGCCTTTTCTCCTCTGTTCAGCAGTAGACAATGATTACCTGATTTTGCTACAACATCAGTTGCTACAGGAGGGAACAGCATGCCCTGCCATCATTCCCCATATTCAGTCATTATATGGTGATTGTTATTGTCTGTTATTTTATATGAGGGTAGCAATTAGCACTCTCGGAGCTTGATGCCTCCTGTCCAAACAGAGAAGATGGTTTCACTCCCAGATGTCTCACAGACTAAACATAAGACAAGAGAAAACAGATAAATCCAGCAGGCAGCTCAGATACCAGGGGAATGGTTATTGATGCAGAGCATCACAGCAGTGCTTTGTTATAATTTCTGCAGGCTCCATCTTTCTGATTGCAGAAGGCAGAAACCTCTCTTGTTTGATTTTTTGTTGTTGTTGTTTGGAGCATAAAAAGTTCCCTGTCAGTCAGATCTATGCTCTCCTTACACCTCTGCATCTGATTTGAGATGAGCAGCAAAGCCAGTGTTTTTCAGCACAATGCTGACTGTCTAATCTCCACGCAGTAGAAGTATTAGGGTAAGTATAAAGCAGCCATATCCCTGGGCAGTGATGTGCTCCACTCAGCTGAAGCAACACTTCTTCAATGGTTTCAGGTATCTCCATTTTACTGTCATCATGAGTTTTGTAGACTTGGACAACACTGCTAGCACTCTAATAGTCCAGCAGAGGTATTTACGGATAAACTGCCAAAGGACATCTTACTGCATTAATATAATGGTGTGCACATTTGCTTGACTTGGTCTCACAAAATCCATCAAAATCCTCATTCTTGGGTGTCCAAAGTCCGTTTCCTAAATGGATGCTCTTCCACTTTTTCAGAATAAATAAATTAAGTGAGCTCTGTACCTTCTATATTATTCACATCTTACTAGTCTGATTTTTTGCAATTAAAGTTTAAATTGCTTGGATGAAATTACTCAGATTAAATTACTACTCAGTAAAACTTTGGGATAGCGGCAGTTTCTTTGTCCGGGGTTTACACAGTGTAATGAGGTCCTGCACGGTATCCTGGGGACTTTGAAGCCCAGAGCTTTCACTAGCAAATATTAGCATTAAGAATCTCCTTCTCCAGCCCCTGGGTAAGCTATTTCTTCTACAGCTTTCTCACTCTGGCTTTTTCCTGATTTACCACAGATAAACTGTGAGTGCCTTGCTGTGTCATGACCTTGATGGTAAAAGATGTGACACTGCACATCCTTGTTTGTATGGAGGGCAGCAACATTTGGGCAGTGTCCAGTGGTTTCTCTGATGATCCCCACTCTGATGATGGGGCCTCCACGATCTCTCTGGGCAACCTGTTCCAGTGTCTCACCACCCTCATTGTAAAGAACTTCTTCCTAATGTCTGATCTAAACCTGCCCTGCTCTAGTTTAAAACCATTGCCCCTCGTCCTATCGCTACATGCCCTTGCAAACAGCCCCTCCACAGCTTTCTTGTCGGCCCCCTTCAGGTACTGGAAGGCGGCTGTAAGGTCTCCCTGGAGCCTTCTCTTCTCCAGGCTGAACAACCCCAGCTCTCTCAGCCTGTTTTCATAGGAGAGGTGCTCCAGCCCTCAGATCGTCTTTGTGGCCCTTCTCTGGTCCATGTCCTTCTTGTGCTGAGGGTTCCAGAGCTGGACCCAGTACTCCAGGTGCCTCACGAGAGAAGATTAGAGGGTGAGAATCACGTCTCTAACTCCTGACCATGCTTTGGCCTGACCACTTAAAAAAAAGTTTTCCCATGGGAAAAAAGATTAATGTGAGGATTTTTCTGGAGCAGGAATCAGGATGGCCCTTCAAGAAGACCTTCACGCCTGCGTTGTAGACTGCCACACCCGGCTGAAGACTTCAAAGCACGCTCAACCCTTTTCCAATACTCCCTGCCATGGCTTATTTTTTGACCTTTCCCCTGAGACATAGGTCCACTAGTGAAAAGACGATAATTCATCTCATTTGGTCTCTTGGGATTCCCACTAATGGGAAGAGCAACAATTCAGCAGCAGCTTTACTGACCTGCACAGAAAATTCAGGCTCCTTTTTTGCTGACCCTACTGGCTTGCCACATACGGCTGTAAAACTTTACACTCGTAATCCAGAAAGGCAGCTGGAATTTTCAGCCATAGGCTGTCAAATGTCATGTTCATACCACACTGGATTAAATGACAATAGCAGAATAATTCTTTTAATAAGATATTTAAGACATATTGAAATAGAAGCTTTTGTTAAACATGCATAGGAATTTTACTGCATCAGAGCAAAAAACAGGCACTGAATTTTGCAGCTGTGTTTTTTTTATAAAAGACTGTTATGTCCTGGTAGTGTTACACTCACACTCATGACCTCAGCTCCTAGTGAAAGATCTCCAGGCCATTCACCTGGAAACTGAGCATGCTGAAAACCTGCCACTTCGTCATGCTCTTACTGTGGGGCATCGCTTACTTTTCTCTCTTTCACATAGCTACCCAGCCTGTGTGAAAAGTAAAATTATTGTATGAACATGGACCATTTAGATCACTGAGCCCAGCCCCCTGTTACTGCATTTGACCGTTCAGTAGAAGTTCAGCCACAAAGGAGACACAAAAAGCTTTGACAGCTCCCTATGACAACTTGCAGATCTAGAGCAAAAAGCCCAAACACGGTGGTATACATGGCAGAGACAGCTGGGGGGACCAATGTTTTCACTGCTGATTTACATTTTCATTAGCAGTTATGCTGTTAGTTAATGATAACAATTATAACATCCTCTGTCCTACAGAGGAAGGTAGAAAACGCTTGATCATCCCCCCTAATCTGATTTTAGGGAAAAATTCTTTGAGACCCCAGATCTAGAAGGTGATATGTATAAACTTCTGGGTGCACCTCAAAGGCACCCAGAAGATTTATATTTTGATAGAAGCACCAATGTAGCCTGTCCTGTCTGTAGTTGAGACCTATCTCTGGTGCTTCAGATGGGAGCCAAAAAAAATCACAGAAGTTGTTTGTGGGAAGAAAGGAAATGGAAGGTCTCTATAAAGGCCAAGAAAAATCTGAGGCATTAGATTATATAGCTGTGGTGCAAATGAACACAATGAACAAATGCCTCCTTCTTTTGGAGACAAAGGACAAAAGGACTCATCACAAGTTCAGACTTCTGATACCAGGATCTCCTCCTTAGCCAACTACACAGCCCCACTCAAAAAGCTGTAAGGCTCCGTTTTACAGCTGATGAGAGTCTTTGCCTCTCCCGGCCGGTCAGGAGTTCAGCTCGTCAGTTTGAAAACATGCTCCAGAGCCTAAGAGTCTGTTTCACATTTTGTTTGTTATAATCTCAAGCAGAAGGGATTATTTCTCTCTTTCACTCATTATACAGGACAGACACTTTCATGCCTTTAGCAGAATTTTCCTTCCTCCTTCATTTTTTTTTTTTTCAAAATGTGTTACATTGTCAAGTGGGAGCACATACCTGGCTGGTTAAAACCATGGAAATAGACTGTCACTTTTTTTATTTAGTGATCTGCTTCTATAGATGTAGACATATTCACACTGGCGGACCTCAGAAGCAGTTTAGCTGGCAAGAGACAGCTGTGCCCATAAGGATGCATGTTAAACAATGTCCAGCTGTTATTATTCGCACACACAATGAACACAGTGGGACGCGATGCTCAGGAGCGTGTCTCTCCCCGTCTTTGAATTAGAACAAGATGTTTGCTGACCTTGGCACGAGTGACCTTCCGTCCCTCATCAGGAGAATGTCTTTCCCGCACACCCATACAAGTTGAGAAATAGTCACATTCATTGGCTGTAAGCATAACAATTTTAATTCAAATGTTTTGCTTTGATTGCAAGTAAGAACTATGCATACATAGGTAGATATAAAAATATTTTCTCCTTTTGGATGTCCCATATACAGTTTATAGATTTAGGAAAAAAATGGACTTTTAATAAGCGTTAGCCCAATTTAATTAGCTTGGATTTTTATAACATGCTGTGTCCTTAGAAATGCTGTAACAATCTATAGAGGAATATTTTCTCAATATTTTTTCATAATGTTGTGGATAAGACAAAACTAAATTTGAGCAGTTTCCTCAGTGACTCTTAATAAAGGATGTAGGAACCCAGTGTTTACATAATAACTTACAGCTGTTGAGAAGCTATTTTAGTCAGTGCATACACCAAATTTACAGTTACTGTCTCCAAATACTTGTGGTCTAGCCACTTACTTCAGTCTGCTGATTATTTAGCCGAAATAATCTACCCATGGCTCCTCCTTCAGCTACCTCTGCCCCAACAAGAACCAAATGTGGAGCCATTTAAAGAAACCCAAACCCAGCTTCTGGACACCTCCATGAGCCCCGGCCCGAGCCTGCCCATTGCTTTGCCCCGCAGGTTGGGCTGGCTGTGGCCAGGGTGGCTGTCACAGGGTGTTCAGAGCCACCGGGGGCTGGGGTGAGGGGAGATGTCACCAGCAAAGTCACCTGTGCTGGGAGGGGAGAGGTGGGTCCCCAGTGCTCGACTGGGTAATCCCGCTTGGAGACCAGTGTCTAACTCCTGGAGCTCACCCGCCCAGCCAGGAGAGGGAGAAATAGAGGGAGGTAACACATTTTTTTAAAAAATACAGTTTATTAATTTTTTTGTGGGCTACACATAATTATTTCTTTTCTTTTTTTTCCTCCTGAATTAAGGGCAATTGCATATCCTGAGAAGAATGCAACTTGGCACTGGATGTTTGATTATTTAATTATGATTTTTTTTTGACAAAAAACCCCCTTTCCATTCAATTTGATCATTGCCTCTAAAATTGCTTCATGCTTTTAATACCTAAGTTAGTCTAGTTCCTGAAACAGAGCATAGCTTTCTAACAAGCCCCACAGATTACTTTATATGCTTATTTCTCCCAATTATTATTATTTCTGATTTTTTTTGGAGGAGGTTCACTGCTCACTCGGTCTAGGATTTCACTAAACCTTTTTTTAATCCAATTCTTTTAATGAGCGTTGGAACCACTCTAGGAAACCGTGATAGAAGGTAAATCCCTTTTGAACAAAAAATAATACAGCTGAGTTATCTGCTACCTCTGCTGGGGTTAGTAGGGTTGTTTTGTTTTTGTATACGAATTGCTTTGGGATAATAATGTTTTCTACTTGCTTATACATTTTTCATCAGACAACTCAGGCAAAGAGGTTGTATCATACAGATCTGTAGCCGTAGCTGCTTTCCTGTCCTGTAGCTGCAAGGGAAAGATGAGATACGTTTTCATACTCGGAGAAAAGGGGTCAGAGTTAGAGGGGAAAAATGGTATGAAAGTGCAAAGCCTGGGATATAAGTAGCTAGCCCCTAAAGCAGGTGCTAACAAGACCTTCTTGACAGCCACTGAGTTTTGTGCATAGCGGAGGAAAAGTTACAGCCGAAAGAAAAGAAACAGGCAAGGAATAGCATTGTACTGTATCTGCCTGGGATTATAGCAGCTGAATGAGTCATTGTTATAAAATATGGGCAGCGGAGTGTCCTTTCATGTCTCTCGACGCAGATTGAATGCAGTCCTGACCAAGATGACAAAATTCATTTTGATTGAATAGTTGTCCATATTTTTAAATGAAATGCATGTGGGGCTATTAGCTCAGCTCCCCGTGGAAGGCGGCTGCACCGCAGCCCTGCCATATGTTTGGCAGCGTTTGAAGCACCTGGCATCCTCCAGAACAGACAGGCACATTTGAATGGGGATAAATATTAAACCATCTCACAGCTTTCTCTTCCAACTCCAGGGTAGGTATTTTTTACATTAAAAAGAAAAAAAAAATGCATAACACAATATAAAAGGTTAAGCAAAAATTTATGTCTATAAAGTGGGTTTATAAAAGCTGAAAGGGAAAGGAGGACAGGACTGGCGGGGATCCCGGGCTCCTCCCGTGTCTGAGCAGGACAGGATGGGCAGGGACGCAGACTTCTTTGTCTGAAGGAGACATTAGACTTCAGGGTCCAAAAAATACAAATAAAAAATTGTGCTTTTATTACAGATTTATCACATTATTATTAAAGCTAATATGCAAT
This sequence comes from Rhinoptilus africanus, assembly GCA_013400135.1. Taxonomy (NCBI): domain Eukaryota; kingdom Metazoa; phylum Chordata; class Aves; order Charadriiformes; family Glareolidae; genus Rhinoptilus; species Rhinoptilus africanus. The sequence goes on along the minus strand of VXBO01010261.1, from coordinate 292,737 downwards.
TTCACAGCCTGGAACGATCACTCCCACAAGTCCCACCCCTATCAAATTTTCCTCTTCTTATTATCATTAAGAAACTGATATGCTTAGCTCCATGCTGAGAAGGTCAGGCATGTCCTTTGGCTGAAAAATGAGCAAGTTACATTTCCATTGAACAAGGTTTAAATCTTTAGTGACCCATGAGTCTGGATTTCAACCAAATAGGAATATTACATGTCCGTGTGCTTCTCCTGGGTCAAATTTTTTAAAGTGTTACCATGGATTTATGGCATGTTTTGTGGTTAAAGAGCTATTGCCATGATCACACAGGGCACTGTTAGAGCGGTCTCGATTTCCTCCACCACTGGACTGGTGGACTCAGATGGGAATAGGTGAAAGCAAAGACTAGGACAATAACCAGAGAATGGAGAACCCTTCACATGACAGAAGTTAAAAGGACTTTGCTAGCTTTATGTAGCAAAGGAAAGCCTTAGAGAAGCCTTAGAAAAGGTGCGTTTATGTCTCTAAGCATGTCTCCAGGAGGAAAAGGTTCTTTCTTCTGAAGGGCAATGCGGCACAAGGATATAAAACAGATGTAGATACATTCATGTTGGACACAAAAAGGACTAGCAATGAAAGGAGTGAGGGTCTCAGCTGGACTTGTAGGAAGTTGCTGAGGTGTATTAACCACAGCTTGAAGCTAATTTTTGATAACTATTCAAAAAGTGTGATGATACAGTTGTCTACAATAGCAGGTAAATGATGAGAAAAAAAGCACCCTTTCTAAACATTTTGTCAAGGTTCCTAATGCCAAAAATACCTTCTAAAATAGATCGATGAGAAGTACTGAGGATTTCAAGGTGCACTTTCTGTCTGGAAATAGTGCAGTATTACTTCTTTTTGGTGCAGTGTAAAGGTGGAAAAGAGATGAGTGCTCAAGTTGTTTCACTCACTCTGAGGATCATTTTCAGATCCCACTTGTATCATTCTTCTGCCTACAGCTGCTTCCACAAACATCTCGGTGGGTGGACTCTGTCTAAGAAGTGCTTGTGCTTCTGCCAGGATGTCTCTCTCATTCCAGCACCCCACCTTTTAAAGAAATTCTAAGTAATATATAAACATAATAAGACAGAAAACATGCTGTCCCTGGAACATAGTATTTTCTATCAGTGTTTTATTAACTAAAGTGGATGACCAGCTCTGTAAGAAAATGGTTGCTCTTTATTTTTCTAGGTTGTTATCATGACAATGCTGATTTTTTTTTTATAACATTCATCCTTGGTCATTCATGTCCTATACAGTGTTGAAGTACAAATGAGCGAAAATACAGCCAGTTTTTCTACCATATTTTAACTCCATAAAAATAAAAAAAAACCCCCAGGGTTATGGTTATGTCAAACATATACATCTCTACATATCAATATGTTTGATTCATAAGAGGAGCTTCAACCTCCGTGCAATTAGTCTGCAATAAAAATGCTCTTCCACCAACAGAGGCCAAGCAAGGTCATTTTCTGCATTACTTAACAACAATTTCCACAAAGACTTGTAGGAAATATGGTATTTTACAAGCTTCCAAGAGTTTAAAATATAAAATCAAATAGCCTTTTCACCCATATATATTATTTTGCTTGTTGTTTAGAAATTGTGATAACGGCAGTCTCAGACTGTTGCTTTATTGTCCTGATGGTACCAAAGAAGAAATATATAATTTGAAAACAAACCAAAATAAAAACAGCGTGAAGGAGGAACTGCTGAGGGCAGTAGCCTCTAATTAGAGCTACCATCTCTCTTGAGGTTCCAGGAAAACAAATGCATGCCAAACTGTCCCATCGGCTTTGCTTAGGCTCCAAGCTTTAGTGGTACAGCCCCTGAATTTTTTGTGTATTCCATATCTCACTTGGATGGGCCAATTATCATATGATATGCATATCATATGCATGTATCACCTCATGGTTGCCAATTCCATAGCTGCTCTGTAAGTTTAATAATGCATTGTAATATAGGAGTTGCTTCATAGTACAATAAATTATCAATACATTTAATTGAACTGTTTCACTATTGGTTTTTTTGAATCAGTGGCTTTTAGGAATTCAGAGGAGGTTTAGAAATATTTGTACATTCTTGATATAGTTTATGGATTTATTTGTTGCTGCTTACATTCTTTTAAAGGACTAGGGAGAGAAGTGTTTCATTGTTTTGACCCAAGATTTTTTGATTTATAAAGCAAAAATGCTGATAAAGGCTCTGAACTGCTCCAGTAATTGTATGTAAGGTCTCAGATACCATCACTGGCTTGCGCATTTGTGATTCCTGCTTCCTGGACTGGCTTGCTGCTTCTCCCTGGCCACAGCACTGCTTTAGCCTTTTTGTGCTATAGTTTAATTGCTATCTGGGCATGTTTATATTATTACATGGGCATGGTGACCTTTTAGCAGTAAATCATTTTGACTGGACCAGATTGGGTTGAACTGCAAGGAGCAAACAAATGCATGTTTGTTTTTAATTTAAGAGACACAGCAATTTAGATCAATTTAAGGATCAGTTGCAGGAAAACATTCTGAACTATGTGTTTATATTTCATCAGCCAAACACTGATATAGTTAGTGTGTGAAATTTGTTTATTTCATAATTATATATAAATACACATATATTATTTATTTATATGCATTTATATGTGTTGATATGTATATGTATATCCATTCACATGCACAAACAGATGTACATTGCATACACGGTAATAATATAACTCCACGATTATGAAAAGATGGAGGCGTCTATCCTGAGCAAAAAAACCCCCAAAAAGTTGCCATCTATCTGGAGCCAGTCGTGTAGGTCCCTCTGAAATTTATGGAGAGAGACAGCCACTTCCAGAGGGTGATCAATACTCATCTATTTCGAGTGGGAGATACCTGTCTCTCTCCATTGCCTGCAGAGAAAGCCTGCATGATGAATTCAAAGCAAACACATAACTTCCAGAATGCTAAAGTTAGTGACAGGAAACACAAACTAATGGTGTTCTCAAGAGAACCCTCTTTTGTGGCGCTGGCTGATCTAGATTCATGCACCACTTCTGGTTCCTACTCTTGTTTTTTGTGGTGGTGATAATAACGGTGGTGCATACCACTACCACCAAGTTAGGAAAGATATTTTCCACTTCAAATCAGAAGGATTTTTTTTCCTAATAGTTATGGTAATGATTAAAGTGAAGAGGAAATTGTTCATGTTGCCAATTCATCTTTTATTTTGTTTTTTAATTTTCTCCTTAAAAATGTCTTTGAAGCAGATAATTGTATAAATGTGACTTGATCACTGAAATCACTGGGTGGACTTTGAAATCATGAGGGAAGAAAGAAAAGGGAGGAGAAGAATTCATGAGATCTACAGTAAAGAGAATTATTAATCTGCAGAAATATGTGCCTCTGTTACTACTGGCTCTGCAAAAAACTGATTTCACATGTTATAATGTGCCTTCTAAAATTGAAAAAAATAGGAATGGGTGTGGAAACCTACATTTGTACAGCGTATGAACACTTTGATCTCTTAAGAAGGCAGATGTAGAATAAAATGTAAATTAGATTTGGAAAAAATGCAAACCCATGAGAGAAACAAAATTAAAGACCAAAAATCATGTCTCCTGGTTTAATGGTGAGACTTGGCAATAACATCTCTGGGCACTTCTGAAAGGAAAACTCAGATGCTTGGCTCAATGTGCAGCACAGAAATTGCCTTGAATATAAATTTTATCTCTGCCTTTTCAGTACATTTTGGGAGCCAAATTCCATCACTCTCTGAGAGAATGTTAATATTTCTCTACTGTGACGGTTTGAATCAATAGTTCATCCTATAAGCAAGGAAAATCATTGTGACGAAGTTCTTTGCTTGAGTAAAACAAGTAAAAGTGGAGAACATGCTGTGTCTAATGCAGGCGAGCTCCTGAGCTACTGTAAAATAGCATGCAGTGCTTTGCAAAATGTGGAGGACATGCTAAGTGCACTAAAAGGAGTGATAACTCCTCTGTGATGCACAACGGCCCTTTTGGAGATAATAATAAACTGGTAAAAAATATGTTAACCAAGTTAGTAGCACTTTGCTGCTATCTAAGATGAGAGGGTTTAGGACCAAAGTAATTTGCAAAGCTAATCTAGTTAGTGATCCGCAAGCTGTGACCTTTGACAACCCTCCTGGTGATCAGAAGAATAGAGCATCTGGACGTCAGGAAGATAAGAAGGTTGGGAAAGCAGCTGGGTCTGCAAGAAAAAGCAACCAAGCCCCATCCTGCAAGGATAGTAAATATGCCTTTTTTTTAGGTAGATGACGGATAAATCGGATGTACTAACATTTAATTTTCAAAAGTTGCTGATGAATTCATATGCTTCAGTTTCACAGAAGCCAACTTAAGAAATTCTGTGCCAATGTTCATAGCTTCAAAGTGCTATTGGTTTCTAAATTAGATAAACAGAGCTTCCAAAAATTATGTCAACTATGTGTCAAGTTGGCATAAAAAAAGAGAAACACCCTATGTCAGTGTCATTTAAATAAACAAGTTAGCAGCTAGTCATAAAGGCCATGAAGGGAGTAATTTAGAAGAATGTGAGTTCCTGACTCCAGAATTCCAGTTCTCTGACCCCAACAACAGCACTCCCACACACTGGGGAATGTACGTACGAAATAAGTATGGGAGTGCCAGAGCTGGAAAGCTGCATCAAAAAGGCCAAAGACACGGGAAACCAGATTTGGATCTGGATCTGAAATTCACTCCTTTGGCCTCTTTCTAAAATGAAGTGCAACTGCCTTGCATTTTGGAGACAGCTCAGCATCCTACTGCAGGAAAGTCAACAAGGGGAGGCAGAAATGAAATGGCAACAGACTCCCATGATGGCACGAGGGGTAGTGATGGAGTTAAGAAGATGCTGCTGAAGACAGGGATTGTTTTGAAGGGAACAAGATGCAAAAGACAACTAGAAGAGGAGAGGATTGGGAGGGGATGAATAAAGTGGAAGGAACTTATGTCTCATGATGGCTCTCATATGCCATCAAGACTTAGCTCATCTTAAATGATTAAGGCAGGTTTGGCACAGAACTGCTCCAAATAAAAATATGGAAAATTAATCCTGCTTTTAATTTCGCAGAAATAAGTCCCAGGGATCATTCAGATATCAGTCTAATTTTTTTAACCCAGCCCCTCTATTCTAAAAGCACAGATACCCCTCAGACTCTCTTGGGAGGTGTTTCCTCTTTTAGTCTGGTTTCAGCCTCAGGAAAAAAACAGATAGAGGTATGAACTGCAAGTTGTTCATATGAACAATCTCATGTCCAAATCTTTAGAGCTTTATCCATCACTGTTGATATACAGTCTTAAAACACTCAGTGGGAAACTATTATTGATATTTCACTGAGCTAATAATAATGATGAGAAACTTTATGGAGCACAATTACTTGTTTCTTTTTTTCTTACATCTTGAATGTGTCTGCCATTTTTGGAAGCCACAATTTCTGTGAAAATTCTTTATTGAAGGGTTTGATGACTCTGGTAGTGATCTTGGGATGAATGTAATTAATGAGCTAGAAAAATCTTTATGTTATATTATTAAGGTTGGGGATTACTTGAGGAATATTTGAAAAAGAAGCAAACCTTCCCTCTGTTATTACTAAGTGTGTCCAACATGGTAGCATGAAAAATGCATCTCACTGTAAAAGAAACCATCAGATGAGGTGCTCTGGTTGCAGCTGTGGCTGTAATCGGGAGTGGCACACCCTCCAAAAAGAGGAAAAAAATTAAAGAAAAGACCATCCCAAATTCTTTTAAAGGTCAGATGTGGATTCAGGTTTGCAGCTGGAAGCCAAACCCAGAAGGACATCAGCAGGGAGTCTGGGAATTTTCCATTTGGGTTCTACATTTTACAGCAGATCCCTTTCTCTGTAAAGCAACTACAAGAAAACCTTGACCTGAATACCAAAGAGACGGGGAAGATCCAGATCCAGATCTGAAGTTTACGTTTGCCTCAGTTCTGATCTCCTGATAGAGGGACAACCCTTACAGGTGCAGTTCACCACATGATCTGGAGCCAGTGCTATGCCTTCTCTTTTTTCCTTTCCCTCTTATTTTCTTTCTGTCCATGACTGGAAAGAGATATGACGCTTGCTGTGAAAACAGTCTACCCTGTCAGACTTCTTAGAAAATTTTCTTCCATGATTTATGGTCATGGAAAGGAGTTTGAAAACTTTCAGAAAAACATCCTTCTTAGTACTTCCTTCAGTTCTTTTGGAAGACTTGTAATGGAAAAACTAGAACCTTGAGAAAAAATGAAGAAAAAATGAAGAAAAATTACAGGAAATTGTTTGCTATAGAATGAAAATAGAGAAAAGGATGTAATAATGTCTAAAAAGATGTTATTACTGATTTACTTTAGTGATGCATTTACTGTTTTACTGATTTACTTTAGTGATGCATTTACTGTTTCATTTCAGTGATTTAAACCACTTTCAACAATGAATAGTATTCGCAGTGAAATTATTAGGTATTTCCAGTGCATTTATTCTGTAACTAAACTTTACAATGTTATGGCAACTAAAATTCCAATATATTGTGGGCCAAATTTGCTGTTAGCATTTAATACTTCACTGCATGTATAACATTAGCGTGCATGTATGGGAACGTCATGTACATTTTTCAAACTTTGCATCTAGCAACGTGAATTTCTTCTGTATTAGAGGTCTAGATACCAATTGTTTCAGACCTGTATGGATAACCTTTCTTTTGGTATACAAGACAACACTGTCAATGCTTTCCAGTTTCTTTTTTTTCCCTCCAATTTCACAGAGAAACTGCCAGGGTAAATTACTTTTTTCCTCTGTGGGTAGCAAAATTCTCTCTAGAGCAGTGTCCTACTTCTCATTTTATTTTTTTTAAATATATTTATGTCTTTTCTACACACACTATAATTGCTATATTCTTCATCATTAAATCAAAAAAGTAAATGTTACATATATTTCAATTACTCCTCAGTTTTCTATTTTCAAAAAAAGAATGAAGAATTATTTTTTAAAAAAATGAGTATTTCATATCCTTAGCACACATAAGAACTCCAGGTCCCCCTCAGTGGCCACTGTCATTTGTTTAGAAGGTTAGCTGTTCATCTTTTTAAACTTCAGGAGCCTTACAGGTGTCTTCAAGTGCCATGTCACTACCAGTTCCTTTTGCCAGTACCCAATTGCCATAAAATTTGGAAAAAAACCCTAGTTCTACACCAGATCTTCAGCCAAGACTGAATATGTTTTATGTGATCAAGCAAGAACAGTTCTAATGATTCAAAGAGAGAAGAATTTTTTTTTATGTTACGGAGTGCATGAGAAACTTAAGTGAAGGACTGAAAGAGGAATTACCATACAATTTGTTAACAGAATGACTGAGGCTTGTGGCCATAGAGTTGCTGTTGAGTAGAAGTGAGGCAACAAACAGATCTTTAACCTATTCAAAACCTAGAACCAAGCAGGATGGTCTTCACAGAAGTCAAATAGCAAACACGGTCTACACAATAGTGGTATAGTTTGAATATTACAAAAATGTTTTATTCCTTTTGAATTAGTATGTTTTGTTTGAGAGAGAATATGAAAGGCATTGTTGCAGGGCAAGAACACAGTCGCAGAACACACAGACGGCACTGCTTCTTCCATGGGACAGTATTTTTCTTCCCCACAAAAAAATTATTTCTACATCTTGCTTCTGCTATGTAAAGGTCAAGCAGTTTTGCTGAGGATTCTCAGCCATCAGAATTACCCCAAACCTATGCAACAGGGTTGTTCTCTGTCAGTATACTATTGGACATGAAAGATTTATCTGCCTTTCTAGGTTTTTAACTGGAACGGACAGGGGTACGTTATGAACCAAGCAACTGATACCAGTCATTTGTGTCATGTCATGAAACAACCGCTTGACAGCTTACAATTTGCCACTTAGTCAAGTTGCTCTGTCACGAAAGTGGTGAAGAAAATGCTTTGCCATTTTCAAAATCCTAAATCTAAGCAAGCTTATATAGTGATAGCATTTAAAAATACATGTCCTATTCACACGCCATTCATTCTTTTCAGGTTTATTCCTCAGAGAGATCCTGCATTAAATCTACACAAAGCTTGAGCTGTATAACCTTTTCCAAGACCAGCTTTTGGAGGCCTGTCTGGATGGTTTTTATGTGGGTACCAAGTCCTCAGATTCACAATTGTAATTGGCAGTCTTTCACGCCAATATTCATGATTCCTAGATTAAACTCTCAGTTGTTTGTCAAAACACACATTTCCCATTTAAGATTATTCTCATCAAATTCTGCAGAAGGAAGCTGCAGGATATTTGCACATATTCTGTGGAACACAAGGAAGGATTTTTATAGTTTCTATAAGGCTTCTACTCTTCATTCTTCAGTCCATTATATGTTTTGCTTAATGGTAAAGTGACAGTTGCTGAACCAGGTTTTTAAAATGCATGTCTATCTGTCAGTTCCAATGCGTCTCACAGCAACATGCATTAACTTATCATGCTTGAAAGTACAAAAAGATTATGCTGCGGTGAAATGTTAACAAGGTCATATCATATACACACTAGCTCGTTGCACTTTTCTTCCTTTCATTGCTCCTGTTAGGCATTATTCCATGTCATGCATAAGTAATGTTGCTCTAGACAGAAAGTCAGTGTACTTTATATTACTGGTGCTACTGTACTATTGAGATGGGCTGAACTTCTGGAGCGAGTGTCATGCTGAACCAGGTGCTAAATTACTGGTACCTAGCCATCAAAGACAAGTACAGTGGATGAATTCGTGTATTCATGAATATAAGATTACTTTCTGCTTTGTATCACCACAGCAGCAACCATATTGAGATAGTTTTCTTATAAATGAGGTTTGGCAAATCACTGTCTGGCATCACGCATCTGATTTTACTGCACTTTTGTGGAGTCTGTCATATGGTACTGGGTGAAGCATATGAAAACTCAGAAGAGCAGCACAAGAGGGCAATTTGTGCACCAAGGAAATATCTCACAAGCAGAAAGTCTTAGCTACTGAAAACCCTGACAGAGAGAAATAATTTTCCCTTGATACGATTCTGCAGTGCTACGGTGAGCGTGCCAGTACATCTGCTGAAAGACCTCAGCTCCTCCCTACACTCCTCTGCTCCCAAACACCACCAGCAGCAGCCTTGGATCTCCACGGAGTCCTAGCTCCAAGATTTTCAGCCGATATGATTGGGTCTCTCCTAACCCAAGATCTGTCTGTGTGGGCTGTCTAGGCCTGCTGCCTGCTTCCCATCCCTTTTTATTCCCTCCAGATGGAAAACTGTGATGTTTAGGCTCGATATTCCTGGCAGGTGTTGTGGTAAGAGGCCTGCTTCAGTCTCTGTCCCCCAAGACAGCTTACCACCCACATGCTAATTTCAGATTTAATTGCAAATAAATCTAATATGATCCGTGAGCATTTGCTCAAAGGTCTGTCAAAGAATTTCTTTGCTTGTGTATTCTTTCATGTCATTTATATATATAGCAGCAAACCTCATTTTGCCTAAGCCTAGGTCAAGTCGAAGTACAGATCTCTATAGCAAATACTTTATTTCCATGGGTAACACACTGCAACAGTGGTCAATAATGGAGTCATAGAGGTCTTGTTGTCAGTGGAGAACAAAAGCATATGCTGTATTATTATGGTTAATCACAAAAATTGCTGCTTGGTTATTCTAGCTTTAATTAATGTGTTTTTTTCATGAGTAGAGAGTCATTTTAGTTTACTCAATAATGCTGAGAAAGGGAAGAGGAAATCTAATACAAAAGACAGGTTCAAACTAATCTAATTAATCTGGTTAAAGTAAAGGGTTGCAGGTCATGCAGGTTCCCTATCACAAACACAGCTGCATCCAGTCTTACAGCCCCTGAGCTTTCTGGTATCACTCTCCAGTGATCTCTGCTGTGATAGGTGAGAAAAATTAAAAGTTGACTTCCTGCAATAGAGATGAGTACAGTGTTTAGTGATCTTTATAATGAACTTTGACTCTATGCTTATAACAACATGAGGCTTTAATAAATCTACAAGATAATTAACACAGACATGAATAGATAGGTAGGGAAAGAGATACCTATTGTCTTTCTTCTCTGTTAGGCTGCTAGCAATGGCTGATAATTATAGCTTTCAATTCAAAGAAGAAAATCTCAGTTTCTGTCTCTTGGAAGACGGGAACACTTGGGTTAGAAGACTGTGGGACAGGTAGCAACTTCTCTGGGTGAGGCGTCCTCCCATAGGATTTGAGTTCTTCCTTGAGACCATCAGGTAAAGCTGACTTTAACTCAGCATTTCTATTCCATTGTAGATCCCACATATCAAATGAGGTTTTGGTGCAACCTAGCAGGAAAAGTAGAAAATCCTGATGTAAAGGTCATTCTGAAAAATGTATTGTTTTGGGGAAAAGTGAGTAGTTCTCTGTTTTTCTAAAATAAAACAGAGAAGCAACTGCCCAGTTCTTTAATGGAGCCCTTGAGGAGCTTGGGTGAGCCAGAGAGCGAGCAATCAAACAGGTATTTCAGCAAAGACCCCCAGCTCAGGACAAACTGACAGTCACTCCCTTGAGATGAGAGCTCAGAGGAGAAGCATCCACACTTTTCCTACTTGCCCTGGATCTCATCATTGATGCAAAGCAGAGTCATGATGGACTTGATCAGGAGCTGCAGTTTTCGGGGACTTCTCATGTTTCATGAGCAGCCTTATGGTAGGACTGTGGTGGGAACAAAGCCCTGAAAGCCCAGGAGTACCTGGGATGAGGGAGTTTGCGTGATGAAGAAGCCAAGCCACATATTGAAATTTGTCCTTCAAGCAAGCCATGAGACAATTTGACAAGAAGCCAGGCAAATTTCTGGTGCACTCTGAACTTTATTTTACTGGAAATTCTTCTCAGCTGACTGCTTTCCACAAAACTCTTCAGCTTAGCTGGAGCTATTATTTTCAGATCAAAAAAATTTCATCAGAAAATTCCAGACCAGCTCTACCACTGAGTCTATTTGGATTGCATTACTCAGGGGCTGTCTCAATACAAGCAGACTATTAAATTTCACTTTAGTTTATGGTTTCTAACATGGCTGTTTGGAAAATGAAACTTCTGTCCTCAGTACAATTCCAGTTTCAACATTTGTTTCATCTTGGAACAGAATATTTAAAAATATGAACAAATTGGTTTAATTTTGATTGCATTTATGTCATCAAGATATCAGAAACGGACTTTTCCTGTGAAATTGTTGGGATTTTGACAAAATCTCCTCTGGAAAAATGTTACAGGCTATTTTTTCTTGTTTCTAATTTAGTCAGTTTCTGCTTCTCAGAGACTGCTAAAATGAATCCATACTTTCAAATCAGGAAAGGTTACTCCTACAATGAATTATCTATGAATAATGGAAGTTAAATAATTATGAATTTGTGCCCTACATCTTTTACTCATCCTTTCTGCCTGAGCTCTTCAAATTTCCAGCTTGGTTTCTCCCATGGAGCAATCATGGTGGTCCTACCTTTTTTTTTTTTTTTTTTTTATGGGCAAGAGCACAGCTGGGTCCTTCAAAACAAGTTAAATGGGAGGAGAAGAAGTATGAACCTGAAATTTCCCAGGACTCACTGCATCCTGCATTAGTGACCTGCTTTAGGGTTTCCACAGGGAGAACTTCACATGTGGTGACTGGAGTCATCAAAAATGATGCTGGCAGATTCAGAAATGTACCATCACCAAAATATGCCGATAGGAATGAAAATCTGCTGTGTTCACCGTCACTTTTAACTCAGTTGCTGTTGCTTCATTAAGTTTCTGCTTGCATGTAACTTGCCAGTTTTAAACCACAGGCCATTTCTCCCTTGTTTTGTGGACTGTCATTTTACTTGAAAAATTAAACTAAAGACTAATAACATTTGCCATTTCTATAGTATTACTAATGCCTTTAGACTTGGACTTCCAGATAACCTCAGCCAAAGTATACTGTTTTCCATAGTCTCCACAGTGAAGAGGATTATTAGCAGAAAGCAAAATTTCAGCTCTTTTGCAGGGAGGAATTCAGCACATAATCTGATATATTTATGACTTCAAGAAAGCAACAAAACTGGGGAAGGTTTATTTTTCATGGTGAAGGTGATGTTTGATTGCTGTTGAATTCTTTTCATGTATTTTTAATAGTTAAAATTCAATATTCACTGAAGGATCAAAGCACAACAGGCCAAATATTGCTCTCAGATGTATATGTTTGGCTCATACTTTTCTGGGATCATCTGAAATTTGAGGCACAGTGTTTTGCACTGGGAACTTTGTAACCCGGTAGAAGGGAGAAGATGCTACTCCGCTCAGCAGCGATGCCCATGCAGGTCCTCTCTCAGTGCACAAACCTGTGACAGCGGTGCCACTGGGGCTCCTGTGCTGCTCCCAGAGAGGCAGAAGGCAGGCAGGAGAAAGGAATGGATCTCAAACCTGTCTTTTTTGGGTATTTAGTTCCCTAGTGCTGCCCCAGATGCACAACCCCTCTCGCTTGCTCCTCTCAGCTTCTGCAGAAGCAGCTCCCCCTCGTTCTCTCCCTTCCCACTCCCCCGCACCTTGTTATCTGACAGCTTTGCTTTTATCAATAAAATCCCACAGTACATTCCTGGTGGTACCAGGCACTGGGGTGTCTTACCCCCCACCAAGCTCTGTTGGGGGCAGCAAGCGAGCCCGCCTGGTCCTGCTGTGCCCCGCAGGGGACCCATGCCATGGCAGACGCTCCTGCACCCAATATCCCCCTGACCTTTCCATGCCCAGCATATCCAGCCGGTGGGGGCTGCGGGGCTCTCTACTTGCAGGGTTAGATGCCACTTTTCCTGTGAGATGAAGCCAGTTTGTCCATGTGGCCCTGTGTTTGCAACATGGGCTGTGCAGAGGCAGCTGCTCTTTGCAAATCCATACGAATTATTGCTGTGTTAACACAGTGATACTTAACTGTTAGAGAGAGCAGAGCCTGACTTTGAGGTCTGTCAACTGGGGCATTCACCTGGGACAAAAAAGACAGGAATTTCAGTTGTCCATTTAAATGCACTTTAACTCCATTACAAGTATTGGTTGGAACACGGACGACTCAAGCACTGGAATATAAAGTCATTGTGAGAGTAACTTCCTCCCTAGGTCAAAATAATTTTTAATTTGTCCATGCACAGTGGAGCAGCAAGAGCAATTTTCAACACATTTATCCCAGCCTATCGTGGTGGCCAAGTCGCTTGCGTAGATCTTGATTTACATCCCTTCAGGCAAAAAAGAAAATTGAACGTGATTTCCCACACTCCAGGTCAGTGTGCTGTGAACTGAAAGCAGGTATTCACACCATGTTTAGGGAAAGATTAAATTATATGTCTATAAATTGATTAAATTTTATGCCTATAAATTGGAGAGAATAAAGCTGACAGTACACAGGCTTTGCCTCTCTGTTTTCCCATTGGATGTTGGGTGTCTCCTTGGTATGTTGCCTTTCATTAATTGCACTGTGAGATGCTCATCAATGTCCCCACGTCGTAGAGACAGTGGATGCACTCAGTTCTGGGCTGCCAAGACCCAGTGCCAGGGGGGTGCTAATGTTACATTCTGAAGTCTTGGAGCATCCACGTCTCCTCCATGATGCTCTTCACGAGCTGGGTTGGGTGAGCAAGTACAGAATCTGTTTTTCACCTGCAAATTTTGAGTTCTACCTAAAAGCACCGCAGGCTGAGATAGCCAAAGCTCCAGCTTGAAGTGGGCAGCCAGTGGCAGATGTGTGGCTGGTGGCAGGCTGCTCTCTGCCGGCAGCAGCAGCTGAGCACCAGGGAAGCCTGTGTCCTGCAACAGTAGCCCCGAGGCCAACCTTGCAGACAACGTTTGGGAGTGATATGTGAATAACGGAGCGTGGAAATAAAACTAGTCCAAATGTTGAGTGAACATCTGGCATGGCTGCTTTCAAACCATCATCTGTACTTCATTCTGCCTGCCAGCACACATCATTAACTTTTAATGTAAAGAGCAAACAAATGTGTTTGTCAGCAGGATGATTATCCTCCACACGTTTTTTTCCATCTCTGAACATGTTAATTATGGTTTCCCCTAACATACCTCATTAACGTTATGATTTTAAGCAGATATTTCTGTAACTTAGAGAAGCTCATGAGGACAGGTTGATTTTTGTCCAAGCTTTCAAAGGTTTTGTGTTTGTTGCACTGAAATGTTTATGTGTCACCATTCCCAAATGTTCCCAAGGTGTTACTCTTCACCCCTCCCCCTCTTCCCCCATTCCGGAGTAAGCCTACTATTCTAGATCTCTGTGCAAAGCATCTGGCAAAATCCATCTCCCAGGTGAGGACAGTATTTACTGTATTTGGAATAAAAATCATTGAGGGGACAAGAGGACATGCAGAAAATTGCAGTAATTTGGGGACCGATTCAAATGGGTTTATTTCATCACCAATACCAGAAATGGATTTTTCCAACCTCTGTTTTGCTCTGGTCTCATCATCATAACCATCAGTGTACAAAGATACTTTCAAGAGATATTAAACTTCAGCTATTATTACCAGCCTGAGATCAGAAAAAAACATGACTGAATTACAGAGTTAATTTTGCATAGGGAGTCACATGCACAATTCTCTTGAACAAAATGTATACTCAAGCACTAAAAATAGGAATGATAATGAAAAAATCAACTACATTTTTGTGTCTGGAGCTAAAGTCACCCTTAGCTCACAGGAGCTAAGTGGGCTCTCGCTCTTCTCCAATACTGTTAGTACCATTCAGAGCAATGTGGGCAACTCTGAAGTAGCAATAAGTAGCCAATATCCACAGTCAATCTTTGATTTCTAATACGGACTAGTTCTGGAAATCTGCAATGATGGAATGGTTTATAAATAAATATTCTTTTTTTAAAAAAAATACTAAACTATAATTTCAATAAAAAATAAAATATTTCCTGCAACATAGAAAGTTACATTAAAAAGATTAACATAGATCTGTCTATAAAGAAGTAAAAAGAAAAAAGTCACTTCCAGTCCTTCAAGGTCTCTGAAGGAATCAATCATGCTTAATAAATTCCTGACATACAGAGCAATTTTGACACATTCAAGGGTTAACAAAAAACTTTTCAGTCAGGGTGGGCCTCTAACATACTAAAGAAATTCTTCTTGCACTTGGACTCCAACAAGTCATGAAATATTTAAACACAAAAAGCTATTTCCCCAGTTACATGGCAACATTGCAGCTTTAAATATTAAAAACAATAGCGCTCTAGTATTCTAAGCAAGTACAAGAGTTCGTTGGCACCAGATACCTCTCGTCCTCTCTTGCTGGAGTGGTAGAAAAAATACTTTATTATAAAAACAAGGAGAGACTACTGAGGAATGCTCACTCCCCAGATTCCTTCCTATCAGAGTATAGAGAAAATCATCTTGCTGATTTATCTATCTAGGTATTTATTTAGCACTCTTCTCGAGAATATCTGGATTCATGGCGTGAGTAATGGAAGAGGGATGATTTGTTCGTTATGGGAATAAGGTACATAATGCGAGATAGACAGGAAAGATCCCCTGTGAGTGTGTATCACCATAGCTCAAGTAAATAGCAGCAATGATAGTTTTCCAAAACATTGTGAAAATGGAGAAAATATATACTGAAAGCTCTCTGTTCTCAGGTCAACAGGTGACACAAAAATATGCAAAGAGCTGGGAGTAATAGCTGGAGAGAAATTCATCCATGCAACTGTGATGATGTTTCCTGTTTATAAGATAATCTTTCTATCCCCAGTCAGGTGGGACAGATATTGTGGTAAACCAATTTGGAGGCCAAAGGCCAGAATTAAATATTTTAGGATACGCCCGTTACTGAGTTCAAGCAGAGAACCTTCAGAGGCAAGCGCAGCAGCACAGCCGTTAATACATGACTCCTCACTTCCCACTTCATCTAAAGGCTAACAGAAATTCTAGTTTTATATGGCCTGCTTGTTGGGTTTTGTGGTCTGTGCAGCAGCTCCCCCAGTAACGCATTCTCTGCATCAGTTTCACTCCTTTGCTCTCCACAGTTCTCATCTTTTACTCCTTCCTCTTCCATGTCTCCCTGTCCCTCACTCCCTTTACATTTGCTGCTTCTCCTAATTGTTTTCTCATACACTTCCCTTCAGCCTCCCCTCACAGCCTGCACCATAAGAGATCCCTTAAACAAAGCTGTGACAAAAATGAAGAAAAATGCCATAAACATAGGTCTGCCCTGCAATAGAACCGTTCAAAACCTGTAGTTTTGCTCAGCATGTTTGCTCCTTGGGTTCCTCATTGCCATAGAATGGTTTGGGTTGTAAGGGACCTTAAAGATCATCTTGTTCCAACCCAGACATATTGGTCTTAGTGACTTAGAAATGTTTTTCTGCTCTTTTCTTGTGTTTGCCTGCAGAGCAGCACGGCCGAGGGAGGTGGTTTAACTCCTTTTGAGTGTCACCAGTAGACTCGGTTTTTGTACTCTCGTTGTGTGCACAGATGCTGGCCTGAGCGGGGACTGGGCTCGCTGAGGACCCAACATCCTCTTTGGTAGGACTGTCCCATAGGGTGGTCAGCCATGGATAGTGGTTAATATGAGAAGGAAATAATATAATTTGAAAGGACAAATCCAGATGCCATTATAGTACTGATGCCTAGCATTCTTTTGCATACCATGACTGATCTGAAAGAAAATAAAGTTGACCCTTTTATTAGGCATCCTTGATCTGTCCCCATGGGTGAGTACGGGCAGATGCAAGCTACTGTGCCTGTGGCCCAGAAAAACCATTGGCTCCAGCTTCACGAAGTTAGATCAGTCCAGCGCTGTGCCCTAGTTAAATGTACATTTGTGTGGGTTCTGGGCCAGAGCAAGTTCACCTTTGCCTCCATCTGCCCCTGTGCATCCCAAAAGAGTTTAAATGCCTGGCATGGGAGAAGGGGTAGCAAGAGCATGGGAAGATCTTTTGATGCTCCCTTCACCCGTGTAAAACCATGGAGTCTCCCAGCATTGGTGCAGTGCTCTTCCTGCTGCTGCTGATCCCCATAGCAGCCATCTGCAATGGCATCCAGGAATACCTATTAGAGCTCACGGGTGCTTAAGGCTTTTCATTATACTACTTAAGATAAAAGGTGCTATCTACTGTAAATGCAAAGTCTAACCTGTGAAATCAGCAAAAAGTTTCCAGTGCTTAAGAAAAAATAAATCGGAAACTGAACTTGACTTTTTCCTTCCGGCTTTGCCTGGCGCAGGTCTCGTTTGTCAATGAATGCTACATAATCACCTCACTGCAGCTTCCAGACTTTCCTGGTATCGGAATAAAAGTACAGCACGCACCTATCTATAATATGGCAAGATATGAGAGCACAGCCAGTTTGGGAACGTTGTTAGCTAGGCCTCATTAATAAAATAAGGCTAATGATTTATTCATATCCAGGACAATAAGAGGACAATGTAGAGCGGTTACATTAATGGTAAGTAGATGCTTTGGGGGGAAAATGTGAACACTAATGGAAATTGGTTCTGTCTGTTCCAGTGTTTTGTATAAAACAGCGTGGGTGATTTTTCTGACCAAATCAGTACATTAGGGACACAGAAATCCCTATTCTACATATTAAGATAGGAACTAGGAAATTATTCAGATTAATATAAGAATGTATTATCACTTCAGTGCTTGAGTAACTCTCAATCTCATTTCCCCACATGCAATCTTTTATTCTATCTTTTCACCCTCATTTGCCAGAAGCCTTGAACTTGCTACTGTAATTATGAATGCCGACATTATTGCTGTGAAAATAACACTCTGAAAACAGTCTTGAAGACACTGTTTGAAACGGTTACTATTTAAAGCTGACTTAGCTGTACTTCTGCTGTACAACATTATATAACGTGTGCCCTTCCAGAACGATGCCGTAACTTTTAAATTAGTGGTAGAAATTTTTTGCAATACTGTGTATTTTCGGCTCAGAAAGCAGAGTATGTGAGCTGTGCTGCTCTGCACCCAAAATCTGTGTGTCAATCATCAAGAAAAGTCATGGAGTTTCTTTAGTTATTCGGTATCTAAATAGTGGCTATCTTTCATTTGGGTTACTGTTGGTGGGATTCAGCAGCATCAGAGTCCTAACTTGCAGTAAAGTCACTCCATTTCGGAGCAAGTGCCACCCTTCATAGCTGTCCATACTCAGATAGAGCCACAAGCCCCAGGTTTTTCACTCGTTTTGCGGTACAAGATGTATTGCAAATGGCTGGCCTACCCATAGGGTCTCTCCGGGGACAAATTCAGAACAGAAGAGAGACCCCTAGTTGAAAGCTGTTGAGTTGCTGAGATCTCATGAGAGAACGCTGGTGACCTGAGGGGTGGCAGATGACGACGTCCATGCCCTCGCTACCTCAGTGGTTTCATGTGAAGCACAACCACGGATGTGGCTAGCTACCGAGTATTTTCTGATGAGCAGTATCTCATTACTTAATTTAGAACTGGAGTCTATGTTTAAATAAAAAAGAAGAAAATGCGAAGAAGAGAGAAATGATACACCATCAGTGACAGCATTATCCTGTATGACCTAGAACTCTCCTATACTAATCCCACTGATGAAAAATTGCTATTTTTCCTCCATATATTAGTCTTCCATTACTAATATTTTGACTTTGTGCTAGTGAATGAAATGAAACACGGCAAAGCAGCTGGGTCCGAGACACAGTGACTTAGTGCTGCTTGTGTCCGCATGCCTGAACTCTCTTTTCCCTGAAACAGGAGGGCTTCTTTCATCGCATCTGCTGCAAATAGCTCTTGGCCCCTCTTAAAGCTCTGAACTGTGGCCAAGCATTGTCTGGTAAGGGATGTTTGGCAAGAAGGTGCCAATAATTACACAAGACAGAAGATGGCATGACAGGGGTCTAGTGTGGCCCTTGTCATGCCTAGTTAACTGCATCCATGTAGCCCTTGCATCTGGCAATCTCTCTTCTGCTGTGGGACAATGTTTCAAGGCAACTATGAACTTCTGCCTGAGCTTCCACTGACCTAATTCCCAGGAAAGCAGGTTCACTTTCAGGTCCTGAATAACTCCTACAGACAAAGAGTACCTGTCATGATGATCTAGCAGTACCCCAAAAGGCAGAGGAATCAACCAAGATTTCCCTGGGTTATGGCAGCAGACACGTTAAACACTTTTCTCGGGTGAAATCCCAGAAGGAAATGTACTGCTGCAGTGTAACATCTAACCCCTCCTTTGCAAACTGAACGCCTTGTCCCCTCAACAGGGCATGGGCAGGGTGAAGGCCAGCAGGTGAAGTGAGAAACACCAAGGGGAGGGAAGGGTAAGCTACGTAGTGGTATCAAACTCTGAACTGTATCTTAGGTAGCCCAAGATCATATGGCCTTCTCTGGGTAATTCTGACTTTTTCCCCCCACACTTTTTGTCTCCATATTTTCTTATTTCTAATGCCATGTAATTCAGAGCAGGTTGATGCACAGGTTTAATACTTAATAAAAAAAAACAACGCAGCTTTTCCAAAGCAGTTACAGTTCTTGTTTCTTCTCTCCGCCACATACCTGAAACCATGTTGAAAAATTGCTGAGTGGTAGGAAATGATAGGGGGAAAAAAAAGGAGAAAGTGGAAAGGCACAAGCGCAAAACTGTCAGTATCAGAAAAATCAGACAATTTGGGGACAGTGTGTGTGTGAAAAGAGTTTATTCCTTTTTAAAAGAAAATATTTTACAGAGAAGAAAGTAGAAGGTCAAATCACATTCTTTGATGAATTCCAGTGCTTTGTACTCGGATAGAGGAACTGTCAAAGGAGCTTAAACCACCATTGTCCTTTCTTTTAAGACTATTATTTCTCTGCTAGTTTTGATAATGTAGCCCACAAACTTTAGATCCAAAATCTGTATTTCACAATATTATTTTACTCTGTACACCAGGTTTTTGGTTAAACCTATTAATAATTACTGTTATTGCTCAAGCTATAAAAACAGATTTTTCTTTTGTACAAAGGGTCTGCCTCTGATCTCATTCTTGATTTATATACACATAAATCAGTGATGGATTGAGCCTCAGTTGAACTGAAGAAGTGAGGGGGCTGTGTGCAATGCCAGTCAGGCAGCAGAGGCAAAAGAAAAGATGTTAAATTGCTCTTTTGGCTTTCCTGTAAATCTGTCCTGTAAATTATTGCATCAAAGTCCCAGGAAGCTGCAGTGGTCACAATCTAGTCTTGAGTCTGTGTCGAGGCCCAGCAAATCATCCTGTAATGCCCGGGATGACTGAATGCTCTACAGGCTTTTGAATTGCCTATAATTCACCTCCTGGGTAGGTTAATACTACTTCTTTTTTAAACCCAGTCAGGGCCACAGGCACGAATATCTCTCTTCTACCTGTGTGATTTTCTCTCTGTTGCAAGGCAGAGGAACAGCCTGCACTGCTTTTCCTTCTGGTGGCTCTTCCAAAGGGGTTTTTGGGCCCCATTTGCTCACTCATGATTTTGCTATCAAAGACGTCTATTTGAATTGAATGTTTTGGCAGATCTGTTACTCCAAAGCTCCCCCCATGCACTCTGGCTGCAATGGACCAAAAACTCTGTCTTCTGAAGGTGCTCTACATCTTTGTATGTCATATCTTTGGTGAAACTCATTACTGGTGGATAACTGTCTAGCCTCAATGACATATCTTTCAGGTTTCTGCTCGCTATTATGCCCATAGAGATTAACTGATCTTGTTTCTTGATGTTCCTACAGTCTGTGATGATGCTGATGCTTCAGAATGTTTCTTCGGCACAAATGTTGTGAGTCTTGCTCACCAAGTGCTTTTTTCTGCTTTGTCTACCTCTTTCTGTAGATTTCTGGAAAACATCAGGCAGGAACTAATGTCATAAGCAAGCCTAGGTCTTCCCAGCACTTGACCTTCCAGCCATTAGGGTTTATGTTGCCTGTGCAGTTCTCCTTTATATGTTTACTTCATAGCTCATTTTCTTCAGCCAGAAGTGGGTAAAGAAACCAGAAATGGGTTACCTGTAGCAGATAACTGCTGATTTCCACTTATAAATCAAACAGGGCTCCTCACTAAAACATCAGAAATTTTATACTAGTGCAAAAAAAAAAAATGAGGCCAAGAATTTTACTTTGATTTTTATAATGCTATAGAAATTTAAAATAACTCGGGAGAACTGTCATCAGCAGTCATCTCACGATGGCTACATTTCAGAAGTGCTGCAAATTCCAAGGCTTTCTCTTACGCCTCTTGTCTGCAGTTTTTAAGATGGCTGCAGCCAGTTTTGGGCATGCAGAAGTTTATTATAAATAATAGCATTTTTAAAAAAAGAGTCAGTGCCTTTAATGCAGCAATTAAATATCCATGTTGTATAAAACACACCCATATGTGTAATTATTTTCAACCACAAAACTGTTTCTGCAATTTCCTTGGAAAAAAACCCCAGATATTTCATTTCACAACCTACCTGTTATGTTACTTTTTGATGATTTTAATGAACTAACTTAACTAACTGTTAACAGTTCTCTTCATCATGGTTTAAAAAATAAATGTATGTGCATGGTGCATTATATAGAGAAAATTCAGGAAAGACACATCAACATCTGAACACACTTACAAAGAAAGTTATGCAAGATTATTGCAGAGGAAAGCAGAAAGGCAGCAACATAAGAAATCTGAATATGAAAGCATCAAATTCAGATAAATTGGGCCATTTAAAAATGGTCAAAACTGTACTACATACAACTGAACAGGATGAATATCTTTCTTTCCCTCCCCTCTACCGTCCCCTGACTTCAGGGCAACGGTACCCAGGAAAGTCAGGATTGAAACTGTTATTTAAAGTTCAGTGACTATGCTGTACCTTACTGTCAAGTAATCAGTCCTCCTCACCAGCTATTTATCTGCAATTCCAAATAACTAAGAGGTATTTCTATATGATGGGCAAGGAAAAGGTGAAATTTCCCTTTGCTGCCTTGAGCACATCACATCACTGTTGCGTCTTCTTCCGTCCTATGGAGGACCACGGGGGAGGTATACGGTGTCTGTCTGTCTCACTGTGCATTAGAGTTACCTCCTCACCCTTCTGCGTTAGAGGATGCAAGAATTTCAACCCAAAGCCAGGGACTTTCTGCCAGCACCGCAATCCTCACGTGGTATCTGGATAAACTGATCTAAATACAAGAGCCCGTCCCTCAGTATAAATAGAACTGCCACAGCAGATCAGTTTTATTTACGTCAAATTAAACAAAACTCTGTTTTTTGGCTGAGAGGTAATGACTTTCAGCCAAAAGCAAATTCTTACCTCTGAGTTATATAACCCCCTAAGTAGGCTGTTTATAATAAAAACACTAACAGACATGCGGCTTCTATGCAGTGACGTTTCCAGGTAATGCTAGCAGAAAGATCAGCTAAATATCACAGGAATGACAAAATAATGCTCGATGGTGGATATCAGTGCCTTACAAAGCCCTACGAGGAGATACCAGACAGAGGGCTGGAGCTAGGAGACATTTATTTTTAGGCTCTTGGTTTTTAAGGAGAGCAAAGGAACCAAGAGGGGAAAACAGTGCCAACAGTTCACACAGACTAGCTTTTCATGTTTGGGAGAAGCCGAGCTAGACTGAAACTATAACTATGATGGGATTTAAGAGTAGACACAATAAAGGCAGCCACAATCTATACCTGTAACAAGGAAGGTCACTTCTAGGAGGTTTTGATGTAGTGAAACTTGAAAAATATATTCATTTTTGCCCAAAGGCAGAGGCTGGCATGGCAGCTTGGGGACCACAACAGTAATTGTTCCTAAGAGGAAAAAGGAAATGTTCCATAAAGTTCCAATTGCATTTTAAAGAGAGAAATATTTGAAGGACTCTTCAGTGCTGTTCCAGGTTCAGCAGAAGAAAACCTCTCACATAGGGCTGCTTTCATCCGTAGGTGTTGCCGCAGTCAACACAAATTGCCGGAGAGGGGAATAGGTCAGGGGTGGACGGAGCTGTTACTACAATAGCAAACCGAAACTGCAATAAACAGAGCTTAAAAACTAAAAAGTACAATTTTTCTCTAGAACCTTGGGTAGTTTTAAATCCAAAAACGGTAAAAAAGAGAAGTGACAAAGAGGCGTTGGGAGGACTTTTTTTCCAGGAGGTTGGTCTCTATCAGTTATTTTGTTGCATTGTTGATTAATGTAATTGAAGTATATATAACTGAAACAGAAAAGGAAATAAGACTTCTTTGGGGACCCATTAATTTCTTAAGGATAAAGTGTTTGAAGGTTCAAAGGCTTTGTTAAAGCTTATTTTAAATTTAAAATTTCCATTGCCAAGGGATTGATTACCATTCTTGCTTTAGCTTTGTCAAACAATAAGTTGATCCCAATCCTTTCAAAGTTTTCTGGTGATGTACGTACAATATTCAGTTAATTGTAAAAAAGAGGGGACTGCCTTCTGTACTCAAGGACAGCTATTTCAAAAAAGGTCTCCAAATGTTCCTTCACATGTTTGAAATCTTGGAAACTGTAGTATTCGTATTCATTATTACAAGTCACAATATTTTGAGGTACCATAAATATCTTTGAATATTTCTTCTCATTAGGAAAATTACGTAACTTCATACATGTCAATATTTGGGGGTATGTGCAGTACTGGATAATAGCATAATTTCAAGACATTTAATAGAAATTACATCATCCTGAAAAAAGCTCTTGTGGCAGGCCGAGACTCCTGTTTTTCTGCTAAGCTGTTTTTTTTTTTTAATGTGACCTCATCACCCTGATTCATTTATCTCTCCTCTAACTGACCTCTAGGTTTGTACGTGTCCTGAAGCAGGAACAGACTTTTCTCTTACAGTGACTACTACAGTGTGACTCTCATTTTCAGTTGCAGGTTTGCGGCATTCCCATCACAGCAATAAATAAAAGCATACTTTATTTTTCTTATTTTCAGAATAAACTGGCAAATGGGATCAATTCATGCATATATACACACACACATACATACTCAAACAAAAGATTTCTTCACAAAAAATGTCGTCGATTAAACCATTATTTTTGGTTTTCAGAGTTTAGATCTTTCAAAGAAAATTTGGATACTTGCTTTCAAATATATTTTTTGGTAATTTCAGGTTAAAACTAATCTCTCATTGAAAAAAACAACCTTTCATTAAAACAAAACACAACATACTTGTCAAAATGAAGATAATTTGTTATTTCTATTATGATAGTAACTAAAGAGCTCAACCATATTTCCAAGTCAAATCAAAACGATTTATTCAGTGCCTTACACCTCACTCAGTAGGACTACAGTTCACTCTAGCATGGAGAAATTTCTAAAGCTTTAGAGTGCATTAAAGGAGGCTCTTTCAAAATAAAAGTACATTTGGAGCCTTGGTTGCATTTTTTAATCAGAAGAAAATATTGCTGTTTACTCTTCATTTTCTGCTCTCCAAATGTTCTAAAATGCAGCTGTTATTAAAGGTGGTGAGACAAGATTGGCCTGAGATGCAAAATGTGTTTCTGCACTCCCATTTCAGATGGATGTCATGTGTTCTGGCTCTCTTATCTGACATGGATGGATTGTTTTTCAGGAGGAGATGAGGACAGCAAGGGAGCCAATGACATACAATGTTGGCAATACTCAAGATTTTATCATGAGTCTTAAAATATTTGATATTTTTCTTAAAGCCTCATTTGTGGAAAGAAGCTATTAATGGCAGCCTGAGGTCCCATTTTAGGAAAAAAAATGTAGGCTTTATGATTGCAATCACTGGCATGACTCTGGAAACTCAAACCCAGAGGCAAATAAAAGGCACCAAAATATCCCATTTTGAAACAACAAGGTTTTAAGGCTCTCTCCTGAATTTAAACTACAATCAATTCATGATATCTTTCATGCTAGTTATGGTAGCATCTGCCAAAGCAGCTTCGTAGGCATGCATTGGAGCAGGAGAGAGAGGGCCAGCAGTGCCTGCTGGGAAGCCGGCGAAGGAGCCCTTGGACACCAGCAGCTCCTCTCACCACATCCGTGCATGAGCCACATCTTAATGCTTTTGTATTTGTGTTTTCTTTCCATCCAGACAGGCTAGAAACTGTTATTTAAGCCACCACGAGCTCAGAGCCTGAGGAAGGCCACATCCCTGGGACATATTCCCTGAGAAGTCTTCCCATCATCCAGAGGTGGAGAAAGGCAGGGCAAGTCTTTTAAGATGCATTAAATAGGCAAAGTCACTTTTTACAGTCAAAAGCTGCTTTTTAAGATTTCATGAGTTCTTTTAAGTCAAACAAATTCAGGTCACCTCTTTATCCCACTTAATTTAGGAGGGAAACTCTTCAAGAAGATTTTCCTCCTGTATTTTCCTGCTGGAATCATCATCATCTTGTGCACTGAATCAGGAAAAATGAGAAAGTGGGAAAGGCTGAACTTGGCTCTTCTGACATTTTAGATGAATCTGTCCTGGCAGGGTATCCCACAGTGTTTTCGAATCCCCCAGCGCCGTTGCAAGACAAACATCTCACCTGATGACCCTCACAGTGAGCTACACAGCAGGTTAAAGGGGGAAATTATTCTTTTCACCTACAGAAGAAAATTTAAAACCCCATCACAGGCTGCATATTGTGCTCAAGTTTTCTCCATTTTTCCTCAACAATAGCTGTATATCATCGAGTCCGCTGGGATAAATTATAGCTGGTCTCCAAAGCATAGCCCCCAGCTCGCTGGGGGGGAGTCAATGATTGTCTGGATGAATTACTCATCTTCCCTGTTAGCCTTCTGCAATGAAGACCATTTGCGTGGGTTGCTATGTCCATAGTGACAAAACTACATTATAGAGGAGCACAAATAATACCTCCTTGCCATAGACAGCTTATGGTGTAAACTAAGTGAATACACACGACGCCAGCATAGCAACAGGCCGGGAGGAAATCTGAGAGAAAGGAACAGGAGGAAGTACTGTTCCTGGAAAGTATGTGTCACAAACAGAGCAAAAAAGTATTTCTCTAATTCCTCATGAATCTTCCAGGTTAACTCTGATGCTAGAGAGGCTGCTGATGAAGCAAATTAACAAGCACACAGGAAAAATGTTTTTTTGTTATTTCAAGGAAATGAAACCAGTGAAGTTTTGGCCAGGTGCAATTCACTGTTTAAAATCTTCTGCTCACATTCACAGTGCAATTAATGACACTGGCTCATGCTGCTGTTAGTCTGGTGAATCAGCACGGGTTTGGGAGCATGAGCTCATTTCTGTTTTGCCTCAGACCTACAAAATAATGTTTATAAGCTTAATACTTGCAGAGCCTGAGCTCAGATGGCTCCTTTCGGGTGGGGTGGGAAGAGGAGAGGGAGGACCTGCGATGGCAGGGTGGAGGGCAGAGGAGGGACATGCATGGATGGTGGGGAGAAGCAGGCAGGGTGCAGCCCTAATGTATACATACATACACACAGCAATGTAGCTGCAGCTACATACAGCTGGGCTTACACTAGCGCTTTTCTTTCTCCACTAAACAGCACATACGCCTTGTGTCTGTAATTAACAGCCAGAGCTCTACAATCGCTGGGTATCAGCATCAGCAGATCAATGTTTGCTGTGGGTTTTACTATGCCCAGATACAGGGCAGCCAGGGCAACCCACGTGTTTTCCAGGTATCTGGAGCGGATGGATGCTGCTTGCTATGCCATGCAGTGGAGGAAAATACACAAAAGCCCTCATCTATTCTAGTGGTAAGTCTGCTTTTACAGCTTGAATCTTTTCCTTTGGTCCTGAACACAAAAAGGCACAACTCGCAATTATATTCTACTGGCTCAATTATAGTAGAAGGAATCTCTGGGTGATGACAACGGTAAGATGACAATGTCTTCAACCACCTCAGCCACAGCTGGAAGAGTTTGTCTGCTCTTCTTTTCCACAGCTCAGGTGTCAGTGCGCTTAACTGCATTGCAGGAAGCCAAGATGCAGGTTCCTTTCTGAGCAGATTTAAACCCACATTGTTCATAGGTTCCCCACCCTTTTGGTGATGGCCTTCCTTTCTTCTTAAAACTGCACATTCACGAGGTAAAAGAGAGAGAAGAACTCGATGTCCTAATGATCCCAGTCAACCTGTGAAGCTCTAGAGGCTTTCTTGAATTTGTGCCTGTATTCTGGCCTGAGGCATAGGCTTTAGGGTTCAAATCACACTCAAACAGAAGAAGAACCCAGACCTCAGGTCTTCTGAGTTCCCACTAACCAATGAATGGATGGATTAGATGCCCAGTGTGGTAACTAGTCACACTGCATGCACGCCCCGCTGTGGATGTCATCCTTTAAGGTAGTTCTTACATATTGGTGTTTTATAAGTTTGATAAAACAGCACCAGCTGTGATCTATACTACTCTAAGCATTTTAATGACTTTTGGCTAAACCTTCATAGCTAATAGTGAAATTGCCAAATGCTCCATAAAACAAATATGCAAACAATTTGCTAGTTAATCATCTATCATAAACGGACATACGCAGCTGCTGAGATATATAATTGCTGTTTCATCAGGGTTGGTACTTTATTTACATAATTCCCTTACTGATTTTAACATAGATTTTTTTTTTTTTCAGAGAAACAGAAAGGGAGAATGCTAACATAATGTCTCATTAAATGCAGCATGTTAAAGAGACGGTTCTGGTCACAGCTGGTGGATAACAATAGTGATTTTCTTTGATGTATTTTTTAAAATAATTGAAATTTGTATATCTGCATATTTATATATATGCATATATGTGCATGCATTATTATATACTTATACAAAATAGTTGTATGTAGAATAGGCATACAAATGGTTCTGTTAACATATTTAAATTCAGATCTGTTAAAAGTGCAGAAAATAGGTCTTTTATGCAAGTGAGAAAGATAAAACATGAGCAATAAAATATAAATCAGCATTTTTTCTTTGATTCTGTTCAGTATTTTTGATTAAAGAGAATATCAGCTGCAGATAGAATCCAAGCCATACAAATTAATATGTTTTCTGGAAAAGCATATTAAGTGGTTTAGTGGAGTGGGGTTTTGGTTGGTTTTGTTTTGTTTTTCAGAAAAATCCCAATTAAAAATGGAATAACATACCTTACTAGTGTTTTCTGGTGAAAGTGTTAGAAAAAAGTGATTGATAGCTTTCTGATTTTATGTCTCCTTTTCTTTGTCAAGCTCTAGAGAGCTGATGAAATTACTCTAAGCCTAGAAAACTTTAATGCTAAAATGATAGCTACCGTAATTGTAGAAATAAAACTAGGAAGGACAGTACCAGCAATACCTAGGGTTTCTTTCCTTGAAATGTTCTTCTATTTTAATAGAAGCCCACTCATACTGACTGGATATTGACAGTATTTGAATCAGAGAATCAAGGTATGGAGAGTAAGAAAATATAGCATGTGGTTTGTGAGTCGGGTTTGGGGATTTTTTTCATGTTTGGTTTGCCTGTATTTGCTTTCTTTTTGTGCTCTGTGTTTTTAGATCCAGGTATGAAAGCTGGGAACAAGTTCTAGAAGAACTCATTACTTTGGGTGTTACATTAATGCCTTTGGGAAACAGTTTAAGCACTCTCCTTTGTAAACTGTGCCACAAGGAAGCTGCAAAATGTTCGGACTCTCCGAATTTAGCAATATGGTTGACTGTCTTGGCAAGTTCCAGCTTTTGTGTGGGTCTAGACTTCGGGGATATTTACAAGGAAGATATTTCCGTTCCTCTATTTTGCCTCATCGCTGGCATTTCATCCTGATTCTTGAACTCCCTCTGCAACAAAATATTAAATTAGCATCAGAACAATGCTGGAAGAAAAACATTGGAAAACATGTTTTATTTTACCAAACAGCAGACCCAATAGCTCTGCTTTCTTTTCTTCCTGTACCAAAGTTTTTGATTTTCATCAGAAAGAGCTGTCTTTCAAATGGAAGGTGAAAGCAGTCTGCAGTCCCCAAATGCTTTTTTCCTTAGGTAGAAAACTTAGCTGAAGCTGATTTCCGTACATCTACCAAAAAAATGGATGGAGATCATCAATGTTTCACTGGCTTTCAGTCATTACAACCTGAACTGAATTAAAAAAACTGGTTGAATAGAGTGTACAGTGTAGAGTGTACAGGGCTTTGTATTCTACGCTGGTATTTCCACATACATAACTTTAACGTGCCGATCTCTAAATTATGTGCCCGTAAGGCCAAATATTCAGCACAACAAAACAATGCCAGGGTTGGCTCAGTTTGACTTTCATCTGGCCTCTTGGAAAATATTCCTCATGACAGTCTTTAATAGTATGATTGTTCTGGTTTTTTTCTTTCCATTAGGTCTACAACTCTACTTACTTGCTGCTGCTCCTGTCCCAGGTCCCTTGTCTTCGCATTCCTGAAAATCTGGGTGGTTTTTTTGCCACCTCTGTCCTTTGATGTCATGGAAACGTCATCTCTGCCGACAAAACCTTGGGGACCATTTTATATGGTCATTAACATTATGACTGCATTTTGTATAAAAAAAAGAAAGACCTCTTACATGGGTACCAGGAGACCAAAGGCAGGTGCATCACACAACCTGACTGGCATTTCCTACCTTTTTCAGTGCTTGACTTTGCAATCTTAGTGTTCTTTTCATAGTAGCCTAATTTAATTTCTTCCCTTTTTAAAAAATGCCAAGCTGCAAATATCCAAGTAATTGTCCTGACCATCTCAGGAAGGAGAAAAACTCCAGGTTTCTGGTAGTGGGTGACTTGAAGATACCGATGGCAATAGCGTGCTGTTTGAGCCATCTCCTGAAAGGACTGACATGCTGTTTTTGTCAGTGGTTTTGCAGGTATTTGCTGATAGCAGACTGTTGAGGCTCAGGTCCTGTGCTGGGGAAACAGTCTTACAGACTAGTGCTCCCCTTTCATCCTTCCCCCCCATTTATCTATGGCACCTTTGCTGCCGTCTCCTGCCACTTGTCTTCTTCCTCTTCTGCTTCTGCCTCTCATTAGGAAGAACTGATACAGCTGGCAGCTGGAGTCGTGGGAAGGACTTCTTTATCCAGTATGCTCTCACATGCTGGGGCTTTAAAGTTGCAGAGCTGGCAGCTGGAGCAGTTTGCGTTGCTGAGCCTCCCAGACCCCAATCTGAACTAGTCCCTCCTGGGCCCACACGGGCAAAACAATATTTTTTTTCTCCCCTCTAACCTTATTCTTGGAGCCAGGAGAATTACTTTTGCTGAAAGTTTCTCCTAGAAAATCAGCCAGAGCCAGATACCCAGCATGATTTTCTTCAGGGCTTAGAGATGGTTAAAAAGTAAAAGTTCTAAGCAGATCTTCTGCCTTCTCCAACAAAAAGTTGGAGTGAGGGCGCATCTTTTCTGACCTGTCCAAGCTACCAAGTACTGAGGGATTGACTGACTACCACACTATTACAAAAGAAGTCCTCAATATAAGGTACACACTCGTGGATGGGGATTTACAGGTCTGGCAGACAAAAATGTTCTGATTTTTATTTTCCTTCCTAAGGCAATGATTTCATTCCTTTCAGTTTGTCAAGCAGTAATATGGACTTGAACCTTCGAGTCCTATCTCTTTTATTTCTTCCTTAAGCCAGAGGGTCAAACTCTGTCCTTTAATGCACCCACCAAGTTCCACTAATGTCAGCTTTCCTTCAGAGGATGAAATAATATGATTTAGTCCTCGAAAGCAGACCTCAAAGTCAGAGGCTTTTATAAGCATGCTTCTTAGACCAAAGGCTTTAGCAGGTGGATTCTAAGGATTTTATTATGAGGAGCTTGACATGGAGTAGAAACTCTGAGCCATAAGGACGTGCCCTTTCTCTCAGCCAGGCTGTCATCAGATGTGGCAGATGCTGAGCTACAGGTCTTCTGCCTTTGTTCCAGCTGATACCGATGGCTGTTCACCTACTACCAAGCAGGCTATGAAACAAAAACCTTTCAGCAAATATCTTTTGCGCTAAATACTTTTTTCTAGAATTAAACTGTGAGTGGGGTATGTAACACTAAGAAAAGTGTATTCAGGATAAAACAAATTTAAATACCTATAGGGTATTTAAGTGTTTATATATGGTAATGAGGGAAATGACTACTTTATAATCGAACCCATACACTGCATTCCATTACTGCATACTAGACTGTTGCCTAAATGAAGAAAAAATAACTCTAAAAAATGCTACTACCCATTTATAGACTCTACAAACTTCAAAGTATGCTTCTGCTACTTTATGAGGGCTGATTTTACATTAAATGCTTTTAAGCAGGTATTCGTTACTGTATATGCCTGTGTTAATAAGAACAACTGTCTTCAAAAAGTGAAAAATAGATCCTAGCATTGATCATTACCGTGGCTGAATATAATCGTCAATGGGAATTTTCTGAGTCTTAATTGTGGTTAATATTAAAAGATTTCACTTTCCTCTCTCCCAGATCTTTTCTGTTGTTTACAGTAACATCAGATTTCTACAGGCCAGCACCAATTAACACATCCCACACTTTGTAGTAGCTTTGTAGAAGTTAAAATGATACCAAAAATTCTGTCCAACCTTGTAAGGTATGTGGCATATTCTGTCAGTAGTGCTTTTTCCACCTGCTAATTAAAATGGTTGTGCAAGTTTTCATGGTGTTTCTTGTAAGAAGTGACTCTTCTGTACTCTACACAGAAGTGTTTGGCGGTGCGAGGTGGAGTCTTAGCTGATACAAGAAGATGTAGCTTCATGAGCTCTCTGGAGCAAGGTTGATTCCTCTTAGAAATGCATCTTGAATAAGTGCATCCAGCGTCAGGTCATTGTAAATCTTCTGAAAAACAGCCAACTTTGTTCCTCCTTCACTGTTGTCCTGGTTTCAGCTGGGATAGAGTCACTTTTCTTTCTAGCGGTGCTGGGTTTCAGATTTGGTATGAAAGGAATGTCAATAATGTATATTGTTTTAGATGTCGCTGGATGACATTGATGCTATTTAAGGACTTTTTTCAGCTTCACACAGAAGCTGAGAAGGAGCATGGACAGAACAATGGAATGGCCAATGGAATATTTCGTATCATAGACGTCATGCTTGGTACATAAATGGGGGTTGTCTGGGGGATAGATATCCCCAGTCATTGCTTGGGATGGTCTAATTTCCAGTCAGTCCCCTTCTACAGTGCCCTCCCTCATAGACTTGATTTTTTTCAAAATGAAGTCTTTAGAGCACTGCAGAATCCCTTAACAAAAAAAGAGTTATAGAGCCCTGTGAAAACTGGGTGCGATCCTCATTTATTTGCATCCCTGTGTGATCACTGCTTTACCTAGGGCTAGAGGTTTCAGAAGACGTTAAGAGGTGCATTACCTACTGTTGTCCAAGAGGGCTGGGAGAATATATTCCATCCTATTTTATCATAGTGTTGTCCTGTGATGGACATTTCACACCTCAGCATTTTGTTAGGCAAAACACATACAGGTGCAGCAGGGAAATCTTGTTGGGGAACATTTCCTAGTGTAAGCCTGAGCATGGGTGAAAAAATTATAGATAGGCAATTGCCAAAAAGGCAAGAAGAATGGGACACTATCAACACTCACAATTCCCAATAATATTGGAAAAGCACAATTAATTTTGTGGAAGGCATTATAGAGATGCAGATAGAAATTGTAGTTTAAGGCACGGGAAGCACTGTATTATAATTCTAGCATTAAAAGACATAGCTGGCTTGCTCTTTGCTCTGACATGGAAAGTTACCCTCTTCATGCCTGAAGTGATCTGACAGTCGCAGGCTGCAAGCTGCAGGACTGTGGGCACGTGCATGTCTTCAGAGAGCAGGCACCCCTCGAGGGCTGACCTGTTCCCAGATTCCACTTTTTTACCATTGTTTACATTCTTGTGCAGGCAATATCTATGTGAATGTCAAACAAAAAAAAAATTGTTAAAATTGTAGACCCACAATTGAAGTGAACTCGAGAAATACTCTAGCCACCTTTCCATCCTCTCCATCCCCCAAAGCATGTAAAAAGCGTGTGTCATCCCTGCTGCTGGAGACTTTGTGATTCATTCCTTGCAAATCTAGTGTTTCATTGTTAACATTATAAATTTTTTTCCATTACTAGGGTGACCTCTGTACTGATTGTCAGAAAGAGGGTTTTTTTCCTGCAGGCGCATTGGCTCGTGTTCCGCAGCACAGTCCTTACGCTCCACCTGGCACTTACTCTGTGATCACTGAAATGGTGCTGCCCTGAGCAAAGCAACCCACAAAACGTCCATGATAAGCAGCTTGTTGGTGTCCTCCTCCCACTGTCCCCAGCTGCTACAGTGGCTGCAGCTTTCCATGAAGCATCCCTGGTCACAGCAGTGGTACTGGCCTGGCAGGGCAATCCTGCCCTCCTGCACTTCAGTGCTGGAGTTGTCAGCGAGCATGAGATGGATCGTGGAATATTGTGAGTATTTCTGAGTTTGAGCCCCAGGAGGCAAAAGGGAAAGCAAAGCAAGGGGAGAAAATGCTGGTGCTCTTATATCAGTTCATTCATCTTCTGTCACAGTGTAAAAAACGTACTGTGTTGACAAGTGTGACAGCAACACAGCATCTTTCACAGCATCCATGCTGTCCCTCTTTCCTCTCTTGCACGTGCCTGTGTGCCCAGGTAAGCCACGCCTGATTGCTCCCTCCAGAGACACACTCAGTTCGCTTCTGTCCAGCAGCGTCAGAGCTGGTGTTGCAGATGATTTAATGGGTTTAAAAACATCTTTTTTTTTTTTCCTGTTCCTTCTATACTTCCTTGTTAGGGATTGAATCAGAAATACTGAAATGCTTCCCAAGAGATTTCCAGTAACGCACTGATACCTTTCCAAGGCCTCACTGCCAGTTGAGTCAGATGAAGTTTGGGACAATATCAAAGTTTACAGATTCTTGAGTGAGCTGAACTGAATTTGTCAACCTGAGCTGTCTTATGTTCACTGCAACACCTGTCTATGCAAAGCCACTTTTAGCTCTCTTGCACTCATGACTCCTTATATCTTGTCAGTCATTATGACACACCTCTCACATTGGAAGGACTGACAGAAAAAATTGGCTTTGATCGGGTGAGATAGTCACTTTTCTTTTGTTTTTTAGTGGAAAATTAAGGAAACAAAAGGTAGCGGGTGTGACTCACTTGCTTAGATGTAAACATCTAAAATAGGTCAGAGATAAATCTAGGCTCCCTTGCTAGTCCAGGGCACAGTCTGCCTCACCCTAAAGCAGGTGTCAGAAGCAGGCCAGCTCATCAGGTCCCAGCCGTGCCCCTTTCTCTCCGCTGGCCACCAAGGCAAGGCAGGGTGGCTAGCTCAGAGGCATGGTGTAGATTTACACAGCTAGATGAGGTGAATCCTAAAAAAATAAAATTGTTGAAAGCTGTCTTCTGGTAAAGACCATGGTGAGTCAGTACACTGAGAAGCAACTAATAGCAATTCTTTGGGGATTTATTTTCTCTCCAGCCCCCTTCCTTTTTTTTCTGTCCTCAGCTGTATAGCTATAAATAGAGATGAGTAGTTGAGTGCCTGAAGCAGTCACTTATCTTATCAGTGTCGTCTCACTGAAGTTTACAATTAATTTCTGTTTCAAAAGGCCAATCGATTCTAATTTTCTCATTGTGACTGAACAACTGCAAACCATTTATTAATTCTTGCACTGGCATACACAGGCAGTTAGCAGCCGTGCATGCTCACCGCATTAATCTTCCAGTTGGTGGCAAAGAGACAGAGAAATCTTCCTGAAAGGGTCAGTCTGAAACGTTAGTTCATTTCAGCTCACACGTCACCGATTATCTCTCTGCTCCTTTCCTTTCCCATTTGCAAACTTCATTATTTCCCCCTGGGAAACACAAGTTAGGGACCTGGCGGTGCTGCAGGGCTGGGTCATGGCAGCCTGTGCCTCCTGCTCACCCCAGGCCGTGGGAGCGTCCTGGGGCAGGAGGGAGGCTGGATGGACAAAGAGAACGCTGCTGAGCATGGGCCAGCACTGCCTGCAGGTCCCATGCAAGCTTCTTGTGTTGCCTTCACCTAAGAAGAAGGGTCTGGATGTGTGTGAGCCTGAGGAGGGTGGAAATTTCCTTGGAGATCCAACAGGCATGGTAAAAACATTCTGTCAGCTAAAACGTCGCTTGTCTGTTATAGCCTTTCCTTCCTCACATAACTGGTTGGAAATACAATTGTCATTGATCTGTTACTGTTTCCGATACTACAAATCAAGATTTGGAAGCCCCGTGAATGCTAAACCATCTAATATTTGCATCACATCTCATTGCACTTCTTCTTAATCCATTTTCCTGGGCTAACAGGTCAGGAACAGCACAAAGTGTGAAGGGGTGTAATCAACTGCATCACTAAATTTAAATGATTCAGCTATGAAATCTGAGTGTAAAGAATATAATAAACAGAGTAGATAGTAATAATGGTAGGAATAACAAAGATCTAATATTTTCCATAGGAGCAACGATTCCATTTTTCACTTTGCATTTGCTACTCCCACTGAAGGCAGCATGAAGTGTGAAACAGGTTTACTAAAGATGGACCACGAAATAACATGATATCCTTCCTTGGCAAGGTAATAGGTTTGCTTTAAATAAAAAAAAAAGTTTTTTAACAGAAGAATTGTAGTAGAGCTCATTTATCTGGTTTTCAATATGCAACTGACATTATGTCATATAGAAAACAATTAAGAAGAAAAACATGGAGAGAGCAGATGAGTTCTGAAGTAGATAGTGAACTGGCTCAAAGGGTGATGGCAAATGATCCTGCTTCAAGGAAAAGAACGAATGAATAGCTCACTGATCTTGCTTCATATTTTCATTAATCATCTTGGCACACAAAATAGAATGGGCTGATGAACGATACAGAAGGACAAAAGCTCAGGTCTGAGAATCAGGAAGTGAATGCTGTCATGCAGACAGACCTGAATAAATTCAATTGTACAAATGCAAGGTTGTGTCTGATATAAGACAAACTCTTACTATAGGCTGGCAATGGAAGAGACAGGTTAGTTGATCGTGCAATAGCACAAGACATTGGGGAAAAAAGAAAATTCACTCATAGGGACATATCAGTTTCCCTATTTCAAATAGAAGTGGGTGGTAAGTGATAATGCCATGTACAAGCAACTGTCGGGACCTTAAATAGAAAATTGCCAACAATTGCAGTCATCCGAAGACAAATTCAAATATTACATATTTTTTCCTCTTCCTTCTATACTTCTATACTTGGTCAGAGGGGGACTACTAAACTGAACAAGGAAACCAGGTCCTTTTAAAAGAAAAATAAACTGAAAAATCTGGAATTACTGAGTTTAGCACCGCCTATGCCGCAAGGCTGGGTCACTCTCTGGAATAGTCTTTTAGAGTTACTGACTGCATTTCAGAGCCCCCTCTGTATTGCAGCATTTAGGCACCTCTTTCCCCTTCTGTTTGATTGGTGCCCAGTTGGTCAACTGCAGTAGGTATCATCTGGACAGCATGGGGTGGTGGGTAGTGTGGCCTTGCAGCATGTGTAGTAACAGGTGGAAGACTATTAAGCGGAGGTAAGACGACGGATGGAAGCATATCTTCCAAAAGCCTGGCCTCCTACACCCCATTCCATTAAATATTTCATGACACACACCAGTTGCCGGACTAGTTCTTTATCTGGTGGAGTGGCAACTTTCCAAGTTCATCTTGGAGTGTGCTGTCACTTTTGACATCACTCAAAAGACACTTCCAGTCTTCATGCTAGAGCTCAACCTTGAGGGCCTTATACGTTTCTTTGAAATAGAGTCAATCAAATTAGAAAAGCAAAAAGACCACAGGGCTGACACAAATAATCACACAGCTCAATAGCAAGTTTCTATAAGTATTATGCAATTAGTTTGTAATTACTTCATAGAAAATTCAGAGAAATAGAAAAATCAGTAAACATTGTTTCTGCATAGGAGTAAACGCTGTTTGAATGTATTTAATAAACAAATTCATTGACAAAAAGTAATCTTAAAATATTACAAGAAAAATTAAGAATATGAGCAAACAGAAAGATTCCAGAGGCTCTCTAGGCATAAAACCTGACACTATTTTACACAACTGGTAGCAAGTGCTGTTCTTAAGGCAAATAGATGACTATTGAGACATATTTTTTAATCACTGTTTCTTTTGTCGTGTCTGTTTATGGCTTCCATGTTAGTTTCATAATCCAAACAATTCTAAGTTATTTGTACAATTATAAAATATAGAGTTTCTCCAATTTAAACAAACTGGACAGCAATCACAGCCCTGTATATACATTTTACATTCTTCTGCCTGTTTTTTATGGTGATATCTAAACTAAAAAGATACTAAGTACATTTTCAAAAAAAAAGTAGCTTCAGAGGGCTATAAACTAGTAAAAAGTTGAACATCTGTTTTCTTAGTAAACACAAAATGGAAATTATTTAGGATTTACAGGTATTCTAGAAGAAAATATCTTTTGCGGTCACTAAAGGCAGGAAAATAGCCAGACCCCTAGCAGTAATTGCACTCTCTCAGCTGCTCTGGTCTCCTCCAGCAGCTACTAAGGAAGAGTTGTTCCCATAATGGCCTTAAGTGGACAATTGGGTCCAGACAGTGGGGAAACGTCTGTGGAAAAGCCCTTCCAAGCACAGTGCTCAGCCTTCTAAAAGTCATTGCTCCCAGCCATGGATGGAGAGCTGTGAGCATTTGTCCAGCTGGAAGATCCTGAAAGGTCTTGCAAGATGTGTAGTGTTTTGTCTGGCTGTCCAAACTGAGCTTAACTGCTGCCCACGTAGCATTATTCATTCAAAGATTTCAAAACACTTGCCAGTAGTTAGATGAGTAATTCCCTTCCCATCTTCTTCGCTTTTGCACAAAAAAAGTCTCAAACAAAAACAAAAAATGGAGGTCTAGAGTTTGACTTACTAAAGCTTGAGTGGTGAAGACAATCATATTCCCCTGAGTATTAGTCCTCTATAGCCTATTTCCTGGTCCTAATCCCACTCCAGTCATGAGGTATGATGCTAATATTGGACAACAACTAACACAGGGATTCTGTGGTATTGGTGCTAAGCATCAGTTCAAATTCTTAAGAATTGAAATCACAGAAGGAATCATTTATCTTATTGCTCTTTCAGTCTAAAACCATAGAATCATAGAATCATTTAGGTTGGAAAAGACCTCTAAAATCATCAAGTCCAACCATAAACCTAGCACTGCCAAGTCCACCCCTAAACCATGTCTCTCAGCACCACATCTACACATCTTTTAAATACCCCCAGGGATGGGGAGTCAACCACTTCCCTGGGCAGCCTGTCCCAATGCTTGACAACCCTTTCAGTGAAGAAATTTTTCCTAATACCGAATTGAAACCTCCACTGGTGCAACTTAGGCCATTTCTTCTTGTCCTATCACGTTACTTGGGAGAAGAGACCAACCCCCACCTTTCTACAACCTCCTTTCAGGTAGTTGTAGAGAGCAATAAGGTCTCCCCTCAGCCTCCATTTCTCCAGACTCTCCCCTAGCCACCCCTCCTAAGACTTGCACCGAGTTTAAATGACTCACACGCACTGTCTAAATGTGTTAAATATTTTACCCCCTCCCCAAAAAAGCCCTAGGTGTGATGCACAAAAGCAATTAATAAATTATTCAAGTCAGTCCATGACTTTGTGCATTAATACATGAAGCCTCTGACCCCCTACAACATGAATGTTGTAGTGATTAAAGAGACATTCTGGCATAAATAGGTCAAATGCAGAGCTCTGGAGCTTCCTTCACAATCTGAATCTGAGTCGGTAGTCTTTCTGTCCTTAATTATAAAATCCCAGAAATTGAGGGAAATACAGCAATGCCTGAAATCCTATAAATAACACATAGAAATGCTTGGCTTCTTTGGGGTTTCTCAGGTGTTATCATGTTCTGAACTGTGCAGCCAGCATTCTTCATACATTAATAATCAAGAGGAGAGACATTAAAGAAGAGGAAATATGTGAATAATACAAGAGACAAGGGAAAAAATAATGAAAGCAAAAGTCCTTCACCTGACATTGGGCATGATCATTTTGTCCCCGTGCAAAGAAATTTCTGGCTTCAGGTTTGGTAATGAGGCAGTAAGTTGCTTATAAGTGCTACTGAAGGCAGATAAAGACAGCTGTACTTCCAGATAGCTGGAGTTCTTTTTTACATAGTACTGCAGAATTAAGCCCTGTAAGATAATAGGCAAAAATTAAAAAGGCTTCATAGCTTCACTGTGTTTGACGGGGTCCCTGGCGCTCCCTGGCATTTGGAAAAGCTGCAGTAAAAGAAACTTGGGAAAACTGAAGTTGCAACTTCCTTGCACCGCTCTCCCAGTCCCACCTCTGTTGTGAGGGCTGTGTCCCTGCTGGTAACCACAGATCACAGCCGTCAACAGCCACGGAGAAAAGGTGCTTTAATCAGTGTGTTATACTCTCATCATTTAGTATCTTTCTCTAACCCAGAACCAACATCCTTTTTTTATTTGTTCTTACTCCCTCGCTGTCTTATTTCCCCGCAGTGAGAACTCCCCAAGCTCTTGTTGCTGGCACTGGCTGCTTCCCAGAGGTAGGCAGTCAGGATATTAAATTCATCAGCATTGCCATGCCCACAGCTCATTCGCATGTTTTGCCCCCGAGTGAGGCACATGGGGACCCTAAAGACCTCTTTCACCTTCCTGCCTTTGTCCCACTCCATCTCTGACTCTGTTTACCTCATCTGCAGGTTATGGTTATGTCAGGATGTGGGATCAGCACCTCTGGGTAATTTTTGCAACTTCAGTATATCTTTATTTACATATTAATATTATTTAATTTGACAGTGAAAACGACTGAGGAAGAAGACAGGTAAAGAATACGGCTTCTCTGTGCCAAATGTGGTCATTTGGAAATCGCCGTTCAGTATCACAGCTACTTTCAGTGTGATGTGATTACAACTCTTCAGACATGGAGCCCTAATCCTGAACTATCCAACTCAATTTTTAAAATTTAAATGGTTTTGTCTGCTGATAAACTTAAGATGTCTAATAGTTATCCTCATTAAAAAAAAAAAAATCACTATAATCAACCTAGCATAATGTGCAGCCACAGAGGATCATTCATCCCAACTACTTGAACGTCTATTGGAAGAGGGGATGATTGTGCTTTTTCATGTCCTCTTCACTGACTTTAGAGACAGGGGCAATGCCTAGCTTGGATTTATATGGCTGTTAGACCTCCAAGGTCTCGGGTGAGATAAATTGCATCCCACAGTGGCCAGCTGAGAACTCTGAGGGATCAAATCTCACAGACTGTGTGTGATGTTCAATGTCCCTGAAACTCTCCTGCATCCCAATGTCTCACTGTAACATCTGGTATATGCCATACATTTGAATGATATTTAAAAGAAATAAGCAATGCTTACAAAGACAGTAGAACGTCAACACCAGAATAACAGCTAACACAGATACATTTTTGAGAGGGGAAAACATAGATTTCTCCTGCATTTTCTTTAATTGAAGTTTAAAGAAGCACATATTCCATACTGGATCTGTGGTTAAACTTGATACATCCTGTTAAATCATGTTTAGTCCTACTAATGTTCAGTTAGGAGTAGTGATTAAATCTTAGAAAAAGAATAAATCTTTTTAATTATGAGAAATCAGTCCAGGAGGAGATTATGTATGCTGACTGAGAAAGAAAAAGAATTATAAGTATTTCACTTGACCCCACAATCTTTACTGGGAGTGACCTTCTTGGAAAAATGTGCCACTTTTATTTAGAAATCAGTTTGTACTACAGAAATTGAATGCAGAATTTTGGGCATGTTTGGCACAATGTACACTAGGGTTTTGGTTTAACCAACTACATAAATAGAGTCCAGTGACAAGTATCTATTTGCATCCTAAATATGGATTTGTACAAATAAATGACAGATTACATATAAGCACTCATCCATAGTAATCTGTCAAAAAGCAGTTCATGCCATATTTTGCAGGCCTGCTTTGGAAGTCAAACTGAAAATATTATCCTTTTCCCATTTAGCCTTAAATAACATGCAAACAAAATAAACTACCATCTTTCTATTTGAGTGAAGAGATATATCTTTGTCATTTTAGAAACCTTACACCGTGACTGTATTTTTGGGTGAAATGCGGGGGCTCCATTCTGGCAGAGAATGGGAAGGCATCAGGATTGCCAAGTGGAGAGCATGAAAGGTTCAATATAACATTTTTGGCTGACCCATCTGGATGTGGATCCTTGAGTACTGAGCTCCTTGGATTTTGTAATTTCTTCCTTCCTACTCAGCTCAAGCAGAAACACCAGCAGTCTCCAAAGTTAAATTTGGATTTACTGGACAATAGCATCTGTCTTCATTTACACAGACTTGATGGTGTTTTTGACAATTATAGCTAGTGGATAAGCTATCTTTTCTTCCCTTACAAAAGGGTACATGTAATACCTATTCTGTATACATTTAAGAGACTTACTATTCTAGCATTTTCCTTTCTTCTCTAGCTTCATGTCATGCCTTGAAAATGTTTATATCCTCCTTTTGTGAGTCATATGCCTCAAAGTCGGAAGAAAAAAAAGTGACAATTTGTAAGCTCTCATAGGAGTAATCCATTAATAAAATGGCTACGGATTTCCATGCAGTACACTGCCCATTAGCTAGTACTGCTTTACAGTGCCAAAATATGAACATTTCCTGCACAACCAATGAAGGCCCCTGCATTTTGTACATGGTGAACAGGCAAAGGAAATAACTA
Organism: Rhinoptilus africanus; assembly: GCA_013400135.1. Lineage (NCBI taxonomy): Eukaryota > Metazoa > Chordata > Aves > Charadriiformes > Glareolidae > Rhinoptilus > Rhinoptilus africanus. The sequence continues at coordinate 251,081 of VXBO01010261.1, read as the reverse complement.
TTTAATTTTCTGTTACAAGAGAAGCTCAGTGCATCACCTTGTATTTAAAAGCATTTGATCTTTAGCAACTACTGAAAATAGACTGTATGCAAAGCAAGAACTTGGCGACGCGAGCATTTCTGATTACACATCTTTGCTTTGATGCTCAGTGCAGTATATCAGTTCTCATTTGTGAGTGCACCAACTTCCCAGACCTTGGGCTACATCAACCAGAATGGCATTATTTCCTCCCTTTTTTCCATGGCGAATGCAGTTTGAGGCGTGTTCATTATGGGTTTTATTCTTCCTTGTAACAGGACTGTGCTGACACTAGTCATTGAATTAATGAGAACAGGTGTCTTTTTGTATTTTCTCCCTCGTGTTCACCCTGTTATCCCACCCCCTCAATCCCTTTCTTTGAGTACAGATCTACTACTTCTTTGTTCACGAATAACATCCTGGTTTTCAACTCAGTTAGTTTGTAGCATCAAAAGATGTTTGTCAGGTGTTGTTACCTGAAGCTCCCCCTCTCACTGAAAACACTTTTATATACTGCTTCTCCGATACAACGTGAAACCTAGTCACTAGCTAAAATAAATACAGTATCCCAAACTGGAGTGCACTATATTTTATAAATGAGATACGAAGGTGATTTCCAGCTATGGGACATAAGTTTGCAAAGGCATTTGTGCACCAATGCCCCAGAAAGGGAGACAAGAGGATGTGTTCATGGAAGCATGCGAGCCTGGTTTTCATTCTCTTTCCACTAAAACAAGGTAATATCAGAGAACTGCATGGATGTCTGTGTTATAAAGCACCGCACAGGAAACAAAGATATTTTGATTGCATTTTTAATTGCTTTTTGAAAACTTCCAGGAGTGGTTATAAAGAGAGGCAGCATTAAAACAGGCAGAAGAAATCTGCAAAATGAGACCATACCTGATACAAATGATGCAAAAGAGCTAGAAAACATTATATGAACATCTGACTTGTCCAGTGAATGTTCTGCGTTAAGACAGCCGGTTGTAAAGAATATACTTAGAATCCAAAAATATTATCTAAGACTATAAATAGTCTAATAGGAAAAAAAAAATAGCTTGGAGGCAGGGACACAGAAAAACAGTACTTCTGGACAGATAATGACTTGGGTCATGAGAATCAATACTAGCTGCAACTTACTGGGTTTATATTTTGGCCAAATGTTTATTAGTTTTCACTTGTTAATGCTTAGTATGCAGTGGTTTCTGTAGGACAAGAATATTCTCCTGTACCTTGAATCAGAGTCAAAAATAATTTAGAAATACATGGTATTCATAAAGAATATGATCTCTCCTTAACAATCTTTGCCATCTTGATAATCAAATGCTAAAAGGAATTTTTCCACACATTTTTTCACCCTCACTTTTGATTTCTATCAAACAATTGGCATTTTTTAATTCCTTCAGTTGAGAATTACCATCCTAACGAATATGATTAATACTAGTTCTTTTTCAATTTAAATCATTGTATTGGTGATTAGCTAAATGAAACAGTCTAATCACAAAATGACTGAGCTTTAAATTGTGGAGAGGAGAAAACAGTAAATTTTAAGCTTGAAGTAAAAATTAACGATAGGCGACAGTTCAGAGGTTGAGTTGATGAAGTTATGAGCTGACCTTCCCTTTTTCATCTGCCGTTGCTTCATATCCTGGGTTTCTGGACTGTCTGGAGCAAACACCACCTTTTTTTTAATGGACTAATGTACAACAGAGTAGAGGTACAGAAAGGTACATGGCCAATGAAGCAGGCAGTGGCAAAAGTCGGGGTTCATTACGGCTTTCAGCTGCTCTTTTGAAAGTTCAGGTAAACACAACGTACACACTGTTTGCAATTACAAGATGCCCGCTGGGAAGCTGCCATGATTTTTCCCTGTTTTAGAACTGTAGGGCACCCCAGATTTTCTCAATCGCAGCGTTGCTCCTGAGCCTGTGCAAGACAGAGCAGCATGGGTCACTCACTGGGAGCAGGGACTGGGCTTGCACCACACCAGGTTGCACCAGGCTGTGTTCTTCGGGTGGCTGCTATCACTTTTTACCCACTATGAAGAAAGACATGGATCAAGGTTGCATGGACAAAGCTCCCTCTGTCTTCTGACCTACCCTGGTGCAAAGCATAAGGAGTGGAGCCTTGTGTACTCACAGCAATGGGAAACTAGCACAGCCCTGGGCTTGGGAATGTCACAAATATACAGTAAATTCACTCTTTCCAAGGAACAGTCACTGTCACTTTCTAGTGGCAGCCCCCTACGTACCGGGGTCTTTTCTGGGTATGATTTCTTCTATAAAGAGAATGGTAAAATATACACTGTGAATTTACCCATGGACAATTTTGGTGCCCAAAATCTTCAGCTATCAGAGTATACTTATATTTTGTTTTACTATGAAAGGGTTCAAATTCACATGGGATTTTCCAACTCTGCTTGGATAAAGTGGCCGTTAAAAATCAGAAATAAATATAGCATGCCTCAGATAAAATCCTTTCAGGTCTTTTACACTGTAAAAATTAATACCTATGATATAAATTACATTTACTGCCCAATTACACTGCAATAACTGCCCTCTCTATACCAGAGAACCGAATGCATCATGCAGAGACTTAATTGGCACTATTAAAGTTTGTACTAATATTTCAAATTAGTCATGGTTTTTTGAACTTTGGAGCTGTATAAACACAGGAAGATCCAGTCATTTCCTTTAGCTTATTTCTGATTTTTTTCCCAAAATTTTGAGCTTTGATTAATTGTAGTTGCTTTTAAAATCTTCATTTGGAAGATTTCATATATATTTTTTGAATAAATTTTTTTTTAAACTGCAGTAAATGTGTTTTAGCTGAAATCTCAAGATACCCTGTTAATTTATACAAAAGTACTAAAAAACTTGTGAAAATTCCTGAATTTAGAATACTTGCTTACTGGTTCCAAGCAGGTGCTGTAGTACATAAAAGTACTGTATATTTACTGACATTAAAACCAGACACTCTGAGGATAAAATTCTTCAAGACTGATAGCAATTTCTTTCAAATTCCACTGTTAAACTAAGAAAACTATCTTCAAAATTATTTCTAAAGTATGTAAACAGTAGATGTCCCTTCCAGTTTGTGCTAAAATATGTATGAGAGAAAGGAATGAAATGGAATGGCAGAAGATGTGATTTACTATGCTTTTTACAGTTGTGGGCAGTATGACTGAGTTATATAAATAAATGACTCATTGCAGAAAGGTCTAAATTTTATAAGCCAATACAAAAAATTCCAACTGTTTTAGCTAAAATGGCTTTTTAAAGGCCATTCTATCACGTCTAGATGTATTACAGGCAGCTCTTTTTATTGATGTTCTTAAACTCAGATTTGTACATTTTGTCTTAATGTCTAATGCCCATAGACATGTATGTTTGAAAATGATGGTCTTAATATAAAATGTCATGGGTCACACATGGTGTTTTACAGATCATTGAAACCAGACAGATCACAGTTACCAATCATTAAATGAAGTGGGTCATGGTGCTTCAGAGAAAGTTCATCCTCACTCTAAAGGATGTGAAAGCTACATCATCAGCTATAAATATATATGTGTATATTTAAGAGTGCAGTATAGCAGTATGCAGAGTGCAGGAACACACACCAACACAAAACAAGTCTGTGCTGGCTGAAAGAAGAGACTAGGTGATCCAAAGGATTACATTTTGTGTTTTCTCATCCGTATTTGATGTGCTTTATTTTTATTCTCCATGCTCTCTCTTCAGTACAAGTCTTTAAAAAGTATTTTCTTAATTTATTTTACTTTACAGTAACTGAATCAAAAATAAACTGCATTTCTCCTGTGAATTAATAACTACCTACCGCTGTGCAGTAATATGTAATTAACATAAAAAGACTTAATTAATTGCTTAATTACTATCCAAAAGAAGAAGATAAGTAGTATATTGTATAACACAAATAAGAATCGGTGCATTTCTACATCCTGTTTTGCCCTCAAAGACTGACCTCATTCTTACTGGCTGGATGTACAAGAAGGAGACACAAATGCCTATGACATCCCACACAAGGTATGCAGCAAAACCAAAGAAATAGCTTGAACGGACATCAGTGCTAAGATCCCGTTAGATAAAGCTATTTTTCTAAAGCTCTCTGTTAACTGTGATGTCTAAAGGATGCATAAGGATCAAAGTTACTGCCAATAATGCCATAAAACTCAGAGCATCCTCACTTCTCCTCTAAACTCTTCTGCTCTGTAGTTCTTGGAACTCAATTGCTTCACGTTAATTAGAAGTTCAAGGACAAATGTTTTGAGAGAACAAGATCTCAAAAGAAAATCTACGGTAACAGATTCACAAGCAGTTACACTGTGGATGGTAGTAATTAAAGACCCACTCCTTCCTTTGGTCCCTAAAATTAAAGAAATATAAAAATCATTCTGCTCCACAGCTTAATGCCTAACTCCTTGGTGCTACCACTGCAGTGTAGAGGCGATATTAGGTATTTTCATCTCCACCAAGGTCTGGTTACACGTGCAGTTCCAAGCCCTAAAAAATTTCAGGTGCTAGAAAAAAGACTGTGTTAATTGCATGTCCAGTTAAAAGGGTTTCAAAAAGATTGATTTAAAAGATATAGGGGGCCATATTCTGTCCCGAATTATGCCAGTTCATGCTCAGTGATACACGCCTACATGGATCTGGTGCAGCAGAAGGAATAAGTGACAGAGAATTAATGTTTTTATTTGGCTGGAAGGATCTCTGCCCAGTGTTCTTCTTGTTTTACAGCCATTACTAGAGAAATCATTCCTTTTCTGTATCTACTGAGCAATGCCTTCCTTCTGATAAAAAGTGCTAACTGTACTATTTTTAGCTGGACTCAGTGTTAGTGAAATGCAAAGTATTTGCTGAAGATGAAGCCGAGTCAAAAAAACTCATTGCACCCAAAATATATTGCCATGTGGGTGTTTTTCTCCCAAAATGTTAAGAGGCAAAAAGCTAGTGATTTTATCCAGCCAGCCATTCAGTCATCTGAGCAATTACTTGCTGAAAGCAAATGATGTCTAGATACTGGAGAAAGATAAAGTTAAAAGTCAATTCATTAAAAATATTTTTCTCCTCAAGGAGAATTGTTTTTGAAGTAAATTGAACATAAAGAGTAGGAAGGAAGAAGAAAAATGTGAAATTTTATCATACCATTTTAGGTTTGATTATGTCACAGAGAAAGTAAATGGCAATAGAATATAAAGGAATCTAATCCACAAAGGAAGAGAAAAAGGTTAAAGAAGTCAACAGTAATTAAATGGTGATTGAAGCTGAAAGAAAATTGATCTGTGTTAGCTGAAGGCCATTCTTGCCTTTTGGGATGTTATGCATCGGTGAAAAGGGGAAAGAAAGGTTTTTCTTGTTTTGATATGGAAATATATGTCACATCTTCTTAGCCTATGGTGCTGTGACTCAAGACTGCACTGAGTTTCTGGTACACTGATTCCAGTGTCCTATGCATGCTTATGGGTATTGTGTAAAGATAAGATGCTCTAACAAAGCTTGGCAAGGTCAAAAGGCATGGGAGCTTCAGCAGTTTGCGTGCTGTTTTGTCTCGGGGCAAAAAAGAAAAGGACCCTAAACCAAATGAATCTAAATAGGGGTAGCACTTACACATCCATGGAAAAGCTGTGCAGCATCCAGGACTCAGGAATGCAGGGATCCACTCACCACACAGTCAAGGTCTGGCTGTTTGGCCAACTATTCTGGAGGGATTCGTGGATGCGCCGGCATGAATTGATATGAAATGGAACATATATTTACACTGAATTGCATAGAGGAGTTTTAAAAAAGGCAATAGCGCTGACAAGTACTTGAAGTTTTGGTTAAGTGCTTGAGAGGCTGCATTGATTAACTTTCTGTAAGGGCATGAAGAAATGAAGCTAAGTCTGTGACTCTGCTCATGTTAAATACTGTCAATAAGAAAAGCCTTGGCTAATGCCACTGAAAACTGTTGTTTCCAGGCCAGGCAAGAATCCACTTCATAGAAGTCTTTTATTCTTGCAAAGATCAGTGTCACTGCCAGGCACCAGAGCCCTATAAGATGGGATATAGGGATGCTGGGCACAGACCCTGTTGTGAGATGTGGACCACAGGCAAGCACGCAAGGCTCAGCGCTGTGCAGGAGAAGACCTTGTGGTTGATTGTTTGTGTCAGAATCAAAAATGAACTATGAGTTACAGACCCAGCAATATTTATTGATTAGAGACCAAATCTTGCAGTGATTGTTTTCTCACAATCTCTGTTGACATCACTGGAAGTACCGAGTGTGTACTGAGTCAGTACAGCATGTTTTGGCCATAGCTGTGTAGATTTGTGAAATAAGTGGATTAAAATGAGAAAATCAAGTAATTTGCATTACTTAAAGAATAACAGACAGCTACTAAATGTTCTGAGCTACAGTTTTTATGAGCTTTTTGTCACTAGAGAGAGCTGTAGATACATACAATTAATAACATTTGTGTTAAAAAATACATTAATTCCTCCCTCGGTGAAAAATTAGGACAAATAACAAAGCATAACAACCTTTTCTCTCATACACAGCTATTGGGAATCTTTCCCTTCTGCAGTGACTACGGCACTAGCTGCCTGCCGTCATCTTGTCCAAGCTCATCAAGTGTAACAAGGATAAGAATCATTTGAGAGGGCCTCTTCAAAAAGTAGCTCAGAAAGGAAAGTAAATTTATTTTTAAAAGGCACTAGTGATCTATATATCTCCTAACTAGCTTCCAGATGTAGGAGGATAGAGGCATTTTCTGTGTGCTTTAAGACCAGGATGAGTGTCAGCATTCAGGTTTCCTCCAGTTAAGAAGGCAAGTTTTCAGAGAATTCCTTCTATCATTTCTGGGTGTGCTGATACCTTAGTTGTAAATCCAGGGCATACACTCAACTGTAAACAAAGATGTTGTATTTTTGGCTTGACAAATGGCTTTGTGCTTGCTTTAGTTAAAATTTATGTAAATTTCCAGTGGTAATAGACATATTGCTTCTTAACTTTATAATTAAGATTTTTTAGTATTTCTATCAGTCTTTAATGATAATATGTAAGTAAAATATTGCATCCTATCTACCCAGCTGCTTAGGTACAGGCTACACGATGCAGCTCTTTTTTGCACTGCAGATAACTTTGACCACTCAAGTTATTCCTTCAGCTTCAGCAAATTTTCCTCTGAATACCTTAGAGTTGTAAAGACCCCAAGCCCAACTTCCAACTGTTTTTTAGGACACACAGTCCGTTTTGCTTTGCCACAGTTCAGATTGAAGTCAGAGTATTCCAGGACCTATTGTGGAAAGGATATTCACCATCCTTTTTGACCCATGAGAAAGAAATAATATATAAGCTATGAGCTATGAGGTAAATTAGAATCAATTAGCACTAAATTCTCACATTTTGAGATGAAAGCCACAGGAACTTTTTATACTGAAATTCACTGTATCTAGGGTGAGGGGGACCTGAAAATTTCAGTGCTTAGGTTTTAGGCATCCTGAAACTTCAGGCATCCATTTATGTTCAGAGTCTCCGAGAACAGCACTGTGTAAATGGAGACTGTCCAGTGTGCTGGCGCCTTTCGGGGAGATGTGGTCATGCCTAGTGAGGCACGGAGGTGACAAGGGCTCTGGGTAGCTCTACCACAGGAGACCCTTGGCCATTTTGCATACCCACCACACCGAGCAACTTGCTTATTCCCTGCATGGCAGCCATCGTAACTGTTCATGGGCTCGCTCTTAGCTTATATTAATGCGCCAAGTGATTTTTCTTTGAGGCTGAAAATAGCTCACATTTGCTACGCACAGGTGGTTTATCGCTGTACAGAGCGTACAAATGATCCATAGCTCCTCTGACACCAGCGTTTCAATTCATCTGTCTAAATGCAATCACCTACTGCGCCAGCAGGTACATCTGAGCTTGTCCCCGCAGGCTTGCTGTATAGTCCATGGGATGTACTGGCGACCTCTAAAGTGGGTCAGATGAATCATTCCTCAGAAACTCCCTTTTCTCTCTGCTGAGCACAAGAGGAACTGAGGATGACTAACTCAGATGTAAACATCTATATTGCAAATATTTTAGGTTAGGTGATATAAAACTTGAAACTAAGGTTGAGTTAAAACGGTAGGCAGCATTTCAGTGGGAGTTTTGAGAGTCTCAGTAATACATAAACATTGGATTTAGGTGCCTAAGTAGCATTTAGTCATATAAATCTCTTTGTTGATTCAGCCCTTTGGCCCAAATTCAAGGACACCGACAGAACAGAATTTCCCCTCTTGGTATCTAGGACAAATTTGGCCAAACCCAGAAGGCAGCACACCACAGTTGGCCAGACCCTGCGGGAGAGCCTTGGACCCAGGACAATTTTCTGAAGACCAGCATTTACACTCTTTCTGTCAGAGGACTAGGCCTCAGCTTCTCTCCCTCTGAAGATGGGTGTCTGGATAAAACAAGATTACATTAGTGTCTCTTTCTGTCTGCTGACTCTACACAATTCAGTTTCAAGCTGGGAGACCATCCCCGAGTTCTCACTGTGATCACAGTGGGTTTGAATCCATAACTCCCAACGTGTTGCCTAAAGATCAAGTAACAGGACTGAGGAAACAGCAAAACCATGTTCTTTTTTGCTGAAGTTCTGCTTTGCACTGATTCTTTGAGATATAAGGATAATCAGTATAGATCTGCAGCTCAACGGCATTCACTGTTTAAGGGGGAAAGCTCAGTCCTGCTACTGTACAAAAAGCGTGCTATTGAGTGGTCATATAATGTGTAACAGGTCATATAATGTGTAAAAGGTCACAGGTGATAAGACCTAACATAAGACCTCTCTTCCAAAATAAATGTTCTGTCACCTAGGCAGTACTTTACAAATGTTATGAGAAAAGGTACATCTTCAACAAGAAGGGAAGAAAGGGTATTGTCCAAAAATAGCCTATCAACCTGTTGGTTAGGGCATGGATATAGGCCTGAATTATCTTAGGAAAAGGAATGAATAAAGACCAGGCCTTCTATCTGCCGATTTTCACCACTTTGCAAATATCAGAGAGGGAGGAGGAAGCCAATACTGCTTCTTTAAGCTGTTTTCTGTGCAAAACCTGGTTTTGTAAGAATTCTCTGACTGTGCCTAATTCCATAGCTGGAAAAACGCTGCTTCATATTGCACGAGGGCATCCTTCAAAAAACTGAAGGCATATTCAAACAAGGAAAATACAATAATAAATTCTGGAAGTTTGAATATAAAAATGCAGTAAGGCCAGCAAAACTATTAAAAATTTTTTTTTTTTTAAACTGTAGGCTTTTCAGGGAGTCTGCAGGACTACTTGATGATTGTGATACAGAATGAAAAGGTCACTTCAGAGAAGTTAAATGAATTATTTGCATCAGTGTTCTTTATAGAGGAAACTAAGGACATTCCCACGCAGGAGTATTTTTTTTGTGTGTTGGGTAATGAGTAGAATATCTCTTTGAAATTGAAATGACTGCAGAAAGGCATAAGAAATAAATGGACAACTGAACAGCAAAAAAAATTGCCAAGAGCGGATGTTATTCAGCCAGTTGTTGTAGGACAATGCAAGGATGCAATAGTTGAATTATTAGTGAGGGTGTGTAATCTTTTGCCTGGAACTGCATTAGCAGCAGGACTGAAAAGTGCCAAATGGGATGTCAGTTTTTAGGAATTATTACAGAGAAGATCTGAGGAGCTGCAGGTCTGTAAGACTGACATCTATACAGGGCACATCAGTAGCGTGTTTAATAACAATAGAAATAATGCACATCTGGAACTACTAAATGTCTTTGTCCATGAAGTATTGCTTTATAAATGTAGAGTTCTTTGAAAAATAAAAACCCATGTAGATAAGGGTGATCTGGTAGGTACGGTCTACTTAGATTTCCAAAAAGCTTTTTACAAAATCCCTCAGTAAAGATTTTAAGAAAGCTAAACATCTGTGGCCTAAAGGGGAATTTTTGTTTAGATGAGTATCTGAATGAAAGACAGAAAACAGAGTGTAGGAGTAAATGTTTAGTTTCACATTGAAGTGAAATCACCAAAAGAATTCTGCAGGGACAGTTTGATATATTTAAAATGTCCTGCAAAAGGGATGAGCACCGCAGTCAAGTTTGATAATCATACTTAGTTACTTAGAACATCAAAGGGCCAAACATGGAGGACTTTATGTCACTAAGCAATAAAATGGTGAAGGAAATTCACTGTTCATAAATGTAAAGTCATGTGCGTGGGAAAATTGTAACTTCATCTAGAAAATCATAGAATCATAGAATGGTTAGAATTGGAAGGGACCTTTAAGATCATCTAGCTCATTTTGTCCTAGTGTCTACATGATGGTGTATTTGACATCTTTTGTGCTAAAACATAGGTGTAAAACCATAACCAACTAGTTGGCGCCAAACTCTGATCTAACACAAGTAATGATTTCTGGGGTTCACATATAGAAAAGTAATACATATTTGTTCTGGACCACAAGAGTAATCCTGGTTACTGAAACTGCATCTAAGATAATGGAACTCATCAAGTTTCTGCCCAGAAGTTTTTGTGGCGTGGGTAAACAATTGCTTTTTATTTGCATTTCTTGCATTGCTCAGAAACCATGTATTTTAGGTTTGGTTCTAACTGACGTGTTTTCAGATTCTTATAGCCTTATTTTATATGGGGGGTAATTTGCTTTGCAGTGAAATAAATTACTTATGGAAGAAGATACCACTTAACCACAGCTGAGTGTGTTAACTACTAATCCATGTTAAGGCCTAATAATCCATGGTTTGCTAAGGAGAGTTTCTTAATGGTAACAAGTATGCCTTATTCTATCATATTAAAGATCTTCAGTAATAAATCTTAGACCACCTGAAAGAAAAAACCCCCTACAAATAATTTTTCATTCATATGTTTTTGATAAAGAGATCAGTCACTGATGAATTCACAAGAATTAATGGCAACAAGTATAAAAAACAAGTTCCAGATAGGATATGACCAAATTATCTTGCATACAAACATGATTCCAAATTCTTTAAGTCTGGCAAGAAAAGTACTCAAGAAAATGCCCCCCTCCCCGCCCTGTAAAATTATGACCTCAAAAGTTTTTAACAAAAGGAAGTAGTTACCACACAACATAGACCTAAATTGTGAAACTCATTGCCAAAATATGTTACAGAAGCCAAAACTATAAATGAGCTTACAAAATAATTGCACAAATTAATGAAAGAGAATGTCCATTCAGTGCTATTAAACCCAAAGACTTGGATATAAGTTCCAGCTATTGTAGTCCATGATTCACAGATGGCCAGGAACCAGAAGGATGTACCAGTAAAAGGAGCGTGGGAGGATTGTCTTATGAGCATCTTTTCCTGGACAGTGTCAGTGCCAAAATAGTGAGGTTTATGCTTTCCTAATCACAAGGAATACTAGCCAAAGTTTCTTTTAAGAGTAAACAGAACTGATCTGAACCACCTCTCTTAGGTGGCCACCTATTTTAAAAAGAAAGGAAAAATTAAAGCCTTTTAGCAGTTTCTTGAATGATCTTTTAAGGATAGGTTGCATCACATATAAGTAGTTGCAATGCCCTAGGAAAGCAATTCAACATTTGCAGTTAATACTACTATATTAACACAAAATGCAGTGGCTGAGTTCCTCCCACTCTCCACACACTGACCTGCTCTCCTACTGTGAGTGCTTTTGGAGAGCAATTGTGATGTGAAGAAATGTTTCATTCTTGAAAGAACTCTTTTTATTCACAGTGGAACACACCTGAATTTTACAGATCTCCACCAAAAAAAAGTTTTTTGTGAATAGTTGGTGAAAGAAGCCTAAGGAAAATGTGGACGTAATCCTATTAGCTGACTTAATTTAGAATTATTAAAAGCCTTGATACACAGGATTTAACACAATCTTTCTAGCAGGGTGTGATGTAATCTATTTTTGTTCCTCAGCTAGCAGATGGCTTACCTTTAAGTAATTTCCAATATGTTAGGAGATCAAAAGCCATCCTTACGCCACGGAGGCAGTAATCGTTCCTCTCTGCTGGGGGTTGCTTGGTACTGCGGTGGGGATATGCAAAGGCTGCTGGCATTTCCAAACATAGAAGGCCGACATTTCTTCAGACTTTGAAGTTAATAATCCTTTAGAAGTTGAAAAACTGAGAGATTTTCAAAACCCTTTTAATGTTCTATATGCCATGTGCTAAAGTAAATATCTGTAAGTAATCACCGCGGACTGGTGCGAGGAAGTGCTGCACATAGTAGTGCGGGCTACGAGCCATCATGGGGCACGCAAGGCACACTGCTCTGCTGCGACAGGGCTACTCCAGGGAGTGGAGGGTCCGACTAGGTGGCATAACTCATCCTCAGGACCCCACTAATCAGCTCATTGTACACCAAAATGCCCCGCTGCCCCTGGACCCAAAACATCGCAGAGTAGCCCTGCACAGAGCAGCCCTCAGAGCAGCCCTTCTCTGCGCTCCTCCTCGCCGATGGTCCGTTTGCGGTAGCATGGTGTATCACAGATTTGGTCTGATTGCTTCCTCTCCGCAGAGAGAGCAATGTTTTGTTCTCCTGCAGGTGGGAGACTCAGCCCCAAAACACCTGTTAGCTGGTGATTCTGTGATATTCTGATATCGCATCTGATATATGCTGATATTTCTGTGATTCTGTGGTGGGTTCGGACAACAAGGGGGAGGTGACTAGGATTGCTCATGACAGCCTCAGTTTCCAAAGCAGGCATACTAAATTGCCTGGTATCTAACCCTATGCCAACTTTGGAAAGTAGAAGTATAGATAGTTTTAATTTCCCTCCCTGGATCAGTATTCTCCAGCTGTTTGGCGGTGAGAAGACCATACCACCTAGGAAAGAAGAGCACCAGCCCAGCACAGAACGATGGCCTGGCCTGGCCCTTGCTTTGGAGCAGGGGGCTCAAACATTTTGGATAATACCAGCCAAGTCTTAAGGGCACAACCTTTCTGGCTTCTGATCATATATTTATTTGTTAATCACAGGTTTTGCTCTTTTTCTTACATTAAAAATGACAGTTAACATCACCATTACCCTTTCAATATGATTGAGCAGTTGGAAACTTCTAATAAACATTTTCTACAGACAAAGGGTGAAAAAATTAGTACTCAGAAATAATAATGAAAGGATCTGTACTTAAGTGATGCTAATACTAACACATTAAAATATTTAAATAATTTAAAATTAGCTCTGAAATTAGGTTAACCTATACAAAGGCCTAAGATTACTGAAATAACTTAAGGCCATTTCATGTTAAATTAAAAATAATACTTGAGTTAAGCATATTTGTTCTTGAAATTTTAATAGAGTACCCACCATTCAGGAGCAGGAAATTGGCGACTGAACACCTGGAAAAATGTTTGCTTTTGCCAGCTGTAGCTTGTCCACAGGTGCAGAGAAGGTTTTTTCTGCATTTGGACTTACTCAAGTCATTCATTCAAGCTGAGAAACTGATCAGGTACTGAAAAAACAGGAAAGTTTGCTTTTTCTTTCAATCTATGAATAAAAATTGGGTGGTAGAGACCTGGGTGTATTAGTTTAAAACTCTTTAAAAGTAGAATAATGAGAAAAACTCAAGGTCATTAATGAAATACAGACAATACTATCATAGTCAATTTTAACATATTTTGATAACAAAAATCGTAAGTTTCCAGAACATTCCAATTAGCTAAAAACATTTTTACGGCAGTTTCCTGCAAGCATCCAAAACCAGTTTATAGGCTCCTCTTGAGCCAAACATTAATCATCTAGTTGGCATGGAGTATCATATCCTGGTTTATGAGCATAAGACAGCGCAAAAATAAAAAGTCTGAAAGGCATACAGTACGCTATAGTATCGTTATAAAAAGTATGTGTAAGGCGCGCCTGCTGTGCAGCTCAGCAGATATTGCCCGGGCAGTTTGAGGAGCCCAGTGGTGGCTACAGCATCTGGAAGCTGAGGCAGATGTGTGCCTGCCTAGGGAGGCAGCCAGATGCCCATTCCTGGGGTGGGGAGAACCGACCCCTCTGCAGGGTGCAGGCAGGAGCATGATGGGCATGTTGGACACCAGGGAGCCACTGGTTGCCCATCCCACCATACAGCCTGGGATGGGGTGGTGGGTGCAGGGCAGCTTTGGGTCCCCAGCAGCTCAGGCAGAGCTGCTGCTGCTGTGTCCATGCAGCCCAGTGACACAGAGGATCAGGAGGGCTCATTAGCCACTCTCTGCTGAATTCATGCAAGTGCAGAAACCTTTTTCCACTGTTTAACTCCCCCAGCAGGAGAACTGACTCAAAGAAAGGTTAGGGCAGGACCACGTCAGGGTTCTGCAGTGAAAAGACAGTAATTGTACTGAAAGCATGGCCAGGAGTATTGCCTTGGTCCAATTTACTTCTTATAAGGCTGCAATGAATGCGGCAACAGTTTCAATGTCTTCACAAGCTGAGGAATCAGCTTCGTTTGTCCAGACATGAATATGGGGGGAATATCGGATATTGCACACTCTGGGGTAGGATTCAGCAACTGATTGCTAAGAATAGGAAAGAAATGTTGCCAAGGATATTCTTTATTTGCAATCCTGAAAAACTGCTCGTAAACAGTCTACTATTTTGGGCATACTGTAAATGTCTGTTTTATCTGGGGGAACTAGAAACAAAAAATCCGTCAGTTGTAGTTGTTGTATAGGGACAACTCCCCGTGCAATCCCAACAGCTTCGGCTGCAGCAGCCCTGCCTCTTGCTCAGGACCCTTCTGCTCTCTCCCCACAGCTCGGGGATGCCCAGCGCAAAGCAGTGGGCTCAGCTGTAGCTAATCCTGGCTTTTTTCTTCCTGTCTTCTTTTACCAAGAGAGACATTCTCCGTGCATGGAGATTTACCCATCTCCTCCGGGACTTCTGTGGCCAGACTGGCTGCCCACCACCTCTTTTTGCAAAGCTTCACCGCCTGCCTTGCGGTGCATAATGATTTCTGGCATCCTGTTTTTTGGTGACCTGGATGTATACCCCTCCCCGGCTGTTGCTTCTCTCCCTCAGTGCTCTCATCTGTTTACTTGCCTTTTTTACTCATACTTTATACAAGTCCATAATTTTTTGTTCAGTGCTCTTCACCTGTCGGTTTCCAGAACTGAAGAGCCATTGGGTTTATCCCGATTTTCAAGTTAGGAAACTGAGGATCAGAGCAGGGATGTGATTTATTCAGCATAACCCAGGATCCTGGTGCTTTTGTCAGTCACCTCTGCTTCCTCCCTAAGCTCTCCACTTTTAATAAAATGAGCCTTTGCTTTGACTTCAATATCTATTATTAATGAGAAACCTATACTTGGAGGTAGGCTAAAATTAACTTGTAGTCTCACCGGCCAATGCTCATGAAAATGAAATCTCTTCAGTCAGGTGGAATCAAACAACAGGTTTAAGCAAGTAATAATGTGCTGTGTGACCACAGAGGGGAAAAAATAGCCAGCCATCCCACGTTAGGAAGACACCCTTGTATAATCTGGGGAAATCAAGTAAGATTTCCTTTGCTGGCACTATCTTGCAGAGACATCTTAGTGCAAAGCAGCATGGGAAATCAAAAATCTAAGTTAGCAATAGGTGTCTGAGGAGGAATGTGAATCTTGTAGCCATTAAAATAGAAGGCAAAAAAATCTCCCATCTGATTTGCACTTGCATTTCTGCTGGGTATTCTGTATTCTTTCCCTTAGCTAAGCTGGACTGGAAGCCCAAAGGAAACAAAAAAAAAAGAGTCTACAATAGGCTGTAAACAGGGAATATCTGGGGTTCGTGCCAATTAAAAAAATGAACATGTCTTCAAGTTCGTAGCTCAGTGTCTCAGATTCAAGTCCCTGTCTGAGCACGCATTTGCAAAATACAGACATCTTAGCAATGCTTCCCAGGTATACTTGCTGCCTGAAATATGAACTGAGGAGAAACCTCAGGCTGGCATATTAGCAAAAGCAGAAGATACCAGTTTCTTCCGAGCACAGCACAGGGAACAATTATGCACAAAAATCTCTGATATATATTCTAGTGCAGGCCAATGGTACACAAACCATCCCATCCCAAGGTGTCTGGACATAAAGGGCTTGTCAAAATGAATATGAGATGACTACGGTGTGTCTGTATATATAGAAAAAAGCATAGCACAGCAGTGACTGCACAGCACTTTCTGTATTCCTACTGTGTACCAGGCAAAGATTTTTCAGTTCATACATCATTCACAACTTGCTACAGGGATTCCACAAAGCCAGTACATATCCCTTACACAAAGGAAGGGGGGAAAAAAAGAATAGATTCAGAAAAGAAAAGATTCTGAAAGTATGTCTGCCGGATGAGTAGTCAGTGTCAGGGGCACTAGCAATACATAAAGCTTAGCAAGGAGCAAAATAAATAAGTAAACAGTGACATCGCCCCTGCCCTGTCCAAGCCACTACGAAGCAGAGCGCTACCTCTGATATCACGGTGTATCTTCTCATGGTAGAGAGCGAGCAACCACCATAGGGTTTTCTCCTGTTCCCTCAAGAAGTGTTTGCACCATTTGGCATAGAAAGGGCGAGGGAAAGAAAGAGGAAAACAAGTACAAGAAACTACGAGGGTGGGAATCAACTCACCCAACTTAAGCAATCTACATGGTAGGTGTCTCATCTAGGATACTTATTTAGGTTCTTTTATAGTGTGTAGGGAGAGAGAAGCCCCTCCAAGGGCTGTGTATTTCTTCTCTCTTTGCAGGCTATTGTGTGAACCTGGCAACAACAGAAGTGAACACGGATGGACAATGGATAAGCATTATTGTATTTGCTCTTTAGACACGACACCTACCATCTTGGTCAGGGATTGAACCCAAAATCTCTTTTGCTGAAAAATTCCCATCTTTTGGTCAGAAGAGTGCCTGTACGGGGACATACAGAAACATCTACTCACCAGTGGACCCATATCGGTCATCACACCAAATCAGGGAGTTGTCAGTAGTAAAAGCAATGCAGAATGCAAATTTGCAGCTAGGAAGTTCAAACGCAGTGGCAAGACAGAGCAGATTAATATAGATCTGAATAATCTTTTCTGGTTAGATCCCTTTTTTTGGGATTGAAAACAGCAAAATAAAGGTATTTTTTGGCACAAATCATTTGTGGAGCAGACACAGCTGCACAAAGAGAAGATAGACCAAAAATCAACCACCTTTTTACCCTCAGCACCCACAAAATTTTTTTAGGAAATTACGATAATAGCTAGTATGATTGATGGCTACAGGTAGTGCCTGCTGTTGTGTTCCTTGGTGCACCATCCTTGATTGGTTATTTAAGTAAACTATGCTGAAAAGAAAATTTTGAAGGGCTTCATATAGAGCTTTGTATCACCATGGGTTCTGTGCCATAAGCAGTGGTTAAAAAAGTAGTTTAGAGATACTATATTATACACAAGGCAGTGCTGCAGCATAGTGCCAAGACCAGATCTAATCTAGAAATGTGTTTTAACTCTGAAATGAATACTGTAATGCAGACTGCCTGCTAGTTTGGTTTCAACCATATTTTATCTCCTGGGGTTCTGAGCTGATTGTAGCAGAAAAAGGTGCCAAGACAGTCTCTTGTATTAAAATATATGGGTTACATATGCACCAAGTTTTATACAGAGTTTAGACTTAAATATCAGCGGCATAAGGCATGTTGGGATATAAACTGTTTTCAGATGTGTCTATGGGCTTGAGTGGAAAGGAAAATATTAATGGTACTCAAACTGATGGAAGTCAGGACCCAGAAGGTGAGCTGCAAAGTTCTGAAGGGGAGCTGCTGTGTTTCTCAAAAGCTATAACCTTGACATTGAGGTTAGCTCTATTTCTCCCTTATACAGCAACGTGTTGCATTATGGCTGTCTAAATATTCCTGGAAGCGTTTCAGAGATTTTGTGACCCAGATGTGGATTATGTGTAACACTAACTATGTACATGCTGGAGATGGTTACACTGGGAGCTTTCAGATTCCATTCTGCACGTGTAGCACTGAAAAGAAACTTGACTTGTACTTATGAAATTCCTTTTGACCATAAGAAAAACAGAAGGAAACCCCCTTTGGAGACTTCCATAATGGGAAACAGGAAACAGGGCTGTCAAGAGTGGAAAGTTTGCAGCACAGGAAAAACAATGGACTATATAAACATAAATGCCATTATCAGATACTCAGCAATGGCTTTGCTATAGGTCTAAAGTTGAAAACATGCAGTGGTTTGTGTTTTCATTCAGATCTGAAGATTGCTTTATGGACTATTCCTGTTCCCGTTGAGATCAAGTGATATTTTCATATTGACAAATGGGCATAGGTTAAAACCAGGGGTAGTGGTTTAAAAAAGACACTCTTTATGAGAGTTTTTGGCATCTTGATTCATTTCTGCTCCTTGTTTTGGCATATCTTCACAGTCAAAGGAGTTCAAATGGTTCAGTTGTCACAAAGATTTCTTGGGCAGCAACAGAATGAGTTTCAACGATAGCACCTAAATATTAAAAGTAGGATTCCAGTATTTTGAAGTTCCATCCATGTCTTTACTTTCTCTACAGCACTGATAAAAGGGCAGATTTTTCATTGGTATGGGAGACTGTGTTCTAGGGAAAGTACCGCATCTTCTCGCTTAGCCCTCCGTTAGGGTCAATCTTCCAAAGCTTCCCTCAACAGAAGAAAACACAGAGGATGCCAGAGCCTGGCTGCCTCATGCTTGAGAACTGCAGAGGAAGAAGATGATTACTGATTTGGAATATTCCTACAGTGCTTCAGAGCTCACCGGTGGTAGAGGTACTGCTTGCAGACCGACTTTAATACTGTTTAAAGCAATTCATCTGTCTCTAGAGAGCAGATGGCCTCTTAGGCTCCCAGTGAAAGACAAAGCAATCTCAAGACAGCTTATGCTAGCTTGCATTTAGACTTTCAAGTCTGTGTTGCAACAAAATTCACTAGAACAGAATGTAACCAAGCCAGAAGCTGACCTTTTTTTAACTCAAGGCCTGGGAGTTTTCCAGATAAATGTTATCACCAGTCACTCTACTAAGGTAGCTTTCTAGATCCTTTGCATTGATGCCAGAGAAGGTGCTAGGACACATTTGCAGGGCAAAAGTTGTATCCTTGTCCCACAGGTTTTGTGGTACTAAAAGTGGGAAAGGAGAGACCTCTGATTAAATATAGATGTTTGCATTGAGTTGATCACCAATGACATTAATATCAGTGGAACTAGAGCATGCTTCATTTCACTCCAAAGCTTCAAAAACAGCCGCAAGAAAATGGCTGTTTCCCCGCACTGATTGCAAATTGAGACTAGCTTGGCCAAATGCGTCCACACTGTAAATGTCAGTATTTAGGTGAGATGAATTCCACCCTACACTTGCACTTTCCAAGTACATCCAGGATCCTGAGCAGGTCACTTGCAGGGTGCAGCACAGCTACCCCGAGAAGGGCTGAATTCAGCTCCATTTTCTCTGTAGCACTGTCTCTCTGTTGCAGACATAACCAGACTGAAGATGGCACAGGACAGGATCGGCTCTCTTATGCACTTGCTGCAACCACAGAATATTTTAGAGAAAGAATATTTTCTCCTCCAGGTGTGGTATACACATCCTGGGCATTCCACTGCCTTCAGTAACAGAGTAAAGCAGGGGTCTATTGCGTGCCTCTTCCTCTCTGCTTCTGTGTGACTGCTAAAGTGAGAGTTGGATATTGCCCTTGGTGTCTGTAGAATGACTCACACCTGGTGAGAGAGATTGTGTTATTGATTTAATATACTGAATGTATCACTTATCTTTTATCTTTAGAGATACTTCACAGCTCTTTTGTTATTCCTGTGTTTGAAATCATGTGGTTGGTAAAGCATCAGTAGCTTTTACTTTGCTAAAGCCAACACTAAAGATTTTAAAAACTCTCTTCTGCCTTAAGAATCAGAAATTAAATATTTTTATGGCCTCTAGAAAATTATCTCTTTCATCTCAAGCAGCTTCACTGGCAATGTTTAGATCTGATAATCGGATTACAACCGTGTTGAAAGATACACCCCCAAGTGAATGAGTAATGTAATTTCCGCGTAGCACAAAAGATATCTACCTGAAATGGCACCATCCACTCTGGATGATCTCTACTATCTTAAAATAATATGATTCAATCAAAGCTGGTTGGTTTAATAAAAACAAGGAAGAGTGCATTCACTAAGTGGAATCAAATAATACTCGCTCATCTTCCAAATATTCAATTTGCCCTTTCACCCTGCCCTACTCACAGGGTGCTTTATCCATCCCTGGGAATCGACTCCCAGCATCCCTTGGGTATCCGCAGCCTTGGTGGCCATGCACAGATGGGAGGTCTCTGCTGAAGGAAGTCCTGTTTCCCCTGGCTCAGCTAGTAGGGTTTCCACTCCCTGTGCCTGGGAAAAGGTCTATTGTCTTTAATACTCAGTCCCACTGTGCCTCAGCATTGATCAGAAGTCATCTTCCTGGCCCCTATTTTCAGTTTCTTTCTTGTTCAGAGTCTCTGAGCAAATGAGGAACTGAGCGGTTCTGTAAAGAGAGCACAGAAGGGGGCATCTGCCTTTGCGGCCATCCCTTACTCCACACCGTTCTGGATGGTTCTCTCGAAATGGTGGTTAAAAAGTGGTGATTATACTGTGCCAAGAGGACAGCCGACGGTTTCAATTTGTTAGAGTATTCTTTGCGTTTTCTAGTCCTGCAGTTCCATGGAGGTTTTCCTAAATGAGCTGTGGCTGAGGGAAG
This sequence comes from Rhinoptilus africanus, assembly GCA_013400135.1. Taxonomy (NCBI): domain Eukaryota; kingdom Metazoa; phylum Chordata; class Aves; order Charadriiformes; family Glareolidae; genus Rhinoptilus; species Rhinoptilus africanus. The sequence continues at coordinate 230,337 of VXBO01010261.1, read as the reverse complement.
TACAAAAATTAACTGCCTCTCTTCAGGATATAAGGTGTAAAATTAAAGCGATCAGAAAGAAGAAACCATGCTTCTAACAGCCAAAGGCTCAACTTCTGTCAGCTCAGCACTGAGCTCTCCCCACCATTGTCTGCCCTTGGAATTAGATTCCAGTTGCCGTTTTCTGAAGTACCTCATTGACTACAGCTTAAATTTTCCTTGTGTATGATTTGAAAAGCGGGCTATACTTTCTGTTCACCCCAGCCACATCATTTTCAATAACTCCTTTATTCTGGTATTAATGACAGAGCATACTTCGTGGTCCTGTTGTACAGATCCTAGGAACAAATGACTTCAGACTGCTCCAGTCATCGAGGAGAGATAGAACCTCCACAGGGCAATTCATCTTCCCTATCTTAAACACCATTTTTAGGATGGAATAAATCACCCTCTGGAAGTGCCTGTCTCTTCCCATTGACTATTAAGGGACCCTAATGACTGGCAGAGAATAAATGTCTAACTTCAGAAGTATAACATGAAGGAGAATGAAACTCATCATAAATAGTCAGCTGAACGTTTCACCTAGGCTGTGTTCCCTAAGTGGAAAAGGACTCTGGGCAAATGTTAGCATCCCCAAACTTTATGTCATCACAGAAAAGCTGATTTTCCTTTAGGACTGAAGGAAAATGTTATTGAGATGTTGCTTTGTTAGCACCTTAGAAGAAGAAGGCAAGCAGGAATATCTTAGAGAGAACATTAAATACAAGCTGGTAGCTGCCAGCACGAGGAACCCCAAGCTACACGTGACTTCTATGAGGTTCCTTTAACATTGCATGGTAGGATTATGTTATACATAACTATGATAGTATTCTGACATTGTTTATGAAATCAACACTGGCTTACAAATCAAGGAAATAAAACCTTTCATTTCAGAGCATACATTATGAAGCATATAAACCCATCTGCATCCTCCATCCAGCAGGATAGACTCATTGGACAAGGTTGCATTCATTTCCTAGAAGTGCCTGGATGGTGTATGCAACTTGGTACATTGTGAAAGATGCAGTAAGAGAACCTAAAACGGGGCTGCTGGTCAGTAGCATAACTGCTTCATCTTTATGCTGAAGTACAGGTCCAAAGTGTGGTAGGGGATCTTTTTAAAATTCTTCTAGAAATTTATGTTTTAGCCGCAGAATAATCTCTCCCAGAAAACTTACTCTGTTCCTTCTGTCCAATCAGAAAAAAACCAAAAGCTTGTTCTACAAATAATTTATAAAAGGAAACACTGAATATTTAAGAAACAGTTCTCAAGAAAATGCAAACGAGGAAAAATAAACTCAGAAAAAGAAGTTTCTGTCTCTGTATGTAAGGTGCTTTTATAGCACTCGGTGTTATTTGAGGATATTTAAAATCTTGAACCTCTCATAGTGAAAAAAACAACACATTAACAGAAATGCAAGTTTGGAATATGTAGTTGTTCAGATTTTATTTCAGCCATAATTATTTGATTCTTAATTTTTCTTGTTTCAAACTAATTAGTATCCCAAGGATGTCAATACAGGTATTGCTCATTTTGCTCAGCCAGTTTGGGAAATGGTAGTTACAGGAAATGGGGATTCAGGGACCAGCAAGCAAAGCTGCAGTTGAACTCATTTTCAGTGGTCCATGTTGCTTAGATGCACAACTTTTACCTTCTCTGGGACATGAAAGGTTGTACATGTACACAGGATCAAGCTGATGACTTTCAGGTAACAAATGTAGAATAATTAATTTTGAGAAAACCCAGGTGAAGGAAAGTACCCGGAAAGGTCACTAATTTAAAGTCATACATCTTTTTTTAAAGAAAAGTTGTTATGAGTAATGTTTTACAGGGATTACTTTGGTCACTCTAAAAAGAGATAAAGTTTTCAGTGCTGAGGGTTCCATCCTTCATCCTTGAATATGTCCTTCATCCCTGAATATCTGGAATGACTCTAGCAAGATCCCTTTAGGCTCAGCAGTATTTTACATGTTGAGTCCTCAGCAACTGAAGACCAGTCCTAACTAATGCCTATCAGCTCAACATCGTGCAGACAGATGCATACTTTAGTCTCTTACTGTTGTGCAAAGGATCAGCGCTGTTTCTTCTGCCTTATTACTGCCTGCAAGGAGAGAGCCAGGCAAACTGCACTGGAAATGGATGCGTGTATTTAGCAGCTACCTCATTTTTGTAATGGCAATTTGACGTTCAGATTGCACAGTCTGGGCCAAGCACCTGATACATCATCAAGGAAGTGCTGAAGCCAGATACATCATCAAGGAAGTGCTGAAGCCAGATACATTAAAAAAGCATATTGGATCTCACCATAGCATAATTAGCATTGCTACTACTGCTGATCTTCTTAGTGTATGCAGTTGCTTGAAACTGAACATCTTTGCCTGTACTGGTATTTGCATGGGACCATATTTCCACACCCCCACCCCTAATAAACAGTGACTATCATCATAAATAAGGAAGAAATTCTTCTGTGTGCTTTGGCTGGCGTCATCCTTGCCCCATGGAACATCACGGGAGGCAGCATGGAACATCACGGGAGGCTGTGCCTGGAGCAGCTCTCCTCTGCCAAGCTGCTCTCTGCAGTCTGACCCCGAGGAAACTGCTCATCTATCAAAGAAGCACAAAGAGTTAAAGCAACAGGTGTAGTAGCAAAGATGACAAGCCTTTCCCACTTTCATCTCTGAGAAAAGCAGCAGCATAATGAAGATAAATAGGAATTTTACAGACAGGTAATCACATGATAACAGATCCCTGTTATTTAATACCACCAGAGCTATTTCAAATAGTGTTAGGACTTGTCTGTGCCCACCAGTATCAAGTTCTGCTAATCAGTGATCTGTAAATGTGCATGGTTCATTAGGGCCCCGAGAACAGCTGTCCGTGTCCGCTCAGGATTAGATTACAGGATATCATTAACTTGGATTCTATATATGCTTCGAGGCTTTTGTTACAACTAACTACAATTCTTTCTTTCCTTTTTTTTTTTTAAACTGTTCTGGAAACCAGGAGAGCTAAAGACTAAGGTTTCTGTTATACCTGCTTCTGTTCAGTATCATTTTAATGTACATTCAAAAGAAAGCTGTAAATATAATGTTCATTGTAACTAGTGCAATAAAACACAGAATAGTTTCATGCTCTCACACATGCCTGTGCTCAGGCTTTATAGTTGAATTGTTTTAGTGGAACAACTTAAATCCACTCTAATCTCCTACCGCCTGTAAAATATGTAAAAATGCATAGATATAAAACCACATTATATATTTCAGAGTAAGCTTTTCAGTTTACTTTAGTGACTCTTATCTGATAAAATAATACATTGGTTTGGCTATTATTGCATGACTTAAGTATAGTTCCGGAAACATAAGGCTGAGTATGCTCCTTCCCATGAACTGTACTCTAATTATGGTATGCATTGTTTGATTTTAAATGCTTCCTACTACAGTAGAGAAATTTATAGGGCATGTGTAGAAAAAAATGGTGATGTCATTTTTTTCCTTACTTTTTTTTTGGAGGCAATTCAATTCTTTCTACTTTTTTTCAGTATTAATTCTAAGAGAGATGGGCAAATCAAAGAAAAGAATGGATTTACAATTGATGGAATTAGGAGCAGGAATAAAAACCAACTGGTACGTTATTAGCTGAATGTTATTCAATTATCTTGACTATTATTATCCCAGGGTAATTAAACAATGACAAATTGTATTCATGAATCATTTATTCAAATAAAAATATCCGAATTCAGTAGTCAGCATGAATAATTATACCAGCAAAAAGGCAGAAAAGAACACTCCAACAGAGTCATTGCTGTCTATAGCAAAAGTGGGTTTATAATATCCTGGTTTACTCATGTCAGCTATTATGCAATTACTGATTAGTAGATCTGTTATTAGATACTAGGCCTGATCGTTCGCTACTGTTCTCATAAGCAGATTTCTTACATTCAATATGAGTATGACCAATATCTACTCATTTCAGTACATGGAATAGGATTAGGTTCCTAGAACATCTTACTAATTAGTAAGATTAATTAATTAAGATTAATTAGATTAGTAAACTATTAATGCAAACTGCAGATATCTGGATATAATGTGATGCTCAAGCTAGGGCTCTAGGGTAAAAAGTGTTTTTGAAAGAAACTTTCCAGACTTTTTCCATCCCTCATAACAAGCCCTGCTGAAAATCCAGATACAGAGTACGCCAAATATTTGGGTAGCATTCTGAATGGAGTGGCTCTGAAGTGAGGCTGTCAAACCCTATCTAGACGCCAAAGCGAATGGCTCCGTGCTCTCCAGGAGAAGTTCATAAAACATCTGCAAGAGAAGCTGCACTGGCCCCTTCATCCGTAAATACCACTCTGCCACCAAGTCCCTAAACACACTCTAATGGAGTATCCCTTTGCAATTAAAAAAAAATCCCAAATTTATAAAACCACTTAATAAAGCTAAACAGAATACACGTGAGCTATAGAAGCAAAGGCTGCCTGAAACAAACATATACATCTGTGGAGGTTTAAAGTGTCGTTTATGGAGCCCAATTATGTATCAGGGTCTTGATTGTCTCCTGTTCTTCCTTACCAGGCTTTTCCATAGGGATGACTTTAGATCATGATAGTTAGATACTGAAGCCCGAAAACATTGGCTGTATCATTTAGCTTTCCATAGCCTGACTCCAAAAATGTTAATGCTCCTGATCTGGCATGAGTGCTTAATAATGTAAGTGAGCAGAATTAAATACAGTTGTGTGTGCTGTGCCCTTGAACCTGTGGCTGTGAAAATGTGTTCATTTTTGCTCTGTATAAACGACGTGCTACGTACATTTTCTTAGCGAAAGACAGGCAAAATAAGACTCAGGTTTTAAACAATTTCAGATGATATTTGCTTAGAAGAAAAGTGTATTTGTCTTTAAAAATGGAAGGTGCTGAGGACTGCCTTTGACAGAAACTGCAGCAGGGAAAGTCTCAGATGCTAACCCACCGGCCCGCAGCCCTTTGCTGCAGATGCTAAAAGCCCCATTTTAGTGTTCTGCTGTACATGTTCATGCCTTGCTGAAACACCCCTCAGAGCCTGCCAGCACCATCTCTTTCTGACAGGACAGCAGACCATCCCCAAAAGCACTGGGAGCCCATGCACTCCCCAGGTGGCCCCTGGGCTGGCAAGATGCAGGCAGTGGTCCACGGCTGCCAGGCTGGGGGAGCCCCGCCGGCCCCAGGGCACTGGCAGTGGGAAAAGGAGTGGGGCGGGGAGGGCAGGTGGGATCTTTCTGGCCATTTGCCTGCTCTTGCACATCCTGCTCAGCTGCCTGATGCTATCCTAGCAGGAAATCTGCTTGGGCAGATTTCTGGAGTTCGCAGTCTGCCAGCCCATCATGACAATTTAGATTGAGCAGAAAATTAGTCTGAAACCAATTTATCACTGGACTATTCTATTAAAACAAAACAAAACAAAATCGTTGGTGGTCAAATTAGTTTAGTCACAATGGCCTGCAGGTACTGCAGAGCTGGGAGGCTTGTGGCTTGGGTTGGGATGTATTTCTCCCAGTTGGAGATGTTGCCACAACAATGGGAAGCAGATTGTAGGTCATGTTGTGTAAAGCAAAACTTCTGTCCTGGTTGGAAAAGCTCAGCACAACGCACAGGCAACATGCTGGGCCAGAAAGGCAGCCTGTTGTACAGCGGTTTGGGAACTTCTACCAGGCTGGATGAAGGGACTCGCAAGCCTTGTGCGTAGGGTGACCAACAGTCATCTCTAAGCATTTATCAGTATGGCTGAAGAAAACCTATATCCTTTTTCTTTCCGGAGGGTATTCCCCTATAGCTAGAAGCTGTAAAGAAGGTACATGATGTTTGCATACTACCCACTAGTGTAAAAGATCCCATCACTATTAAAGCCATAGTACTGAAACATATTGGCAAAGCAGAGTCCTGGCTATAAAACTGCATAAACAATAAAATCCATGACTACTTTATTTATTCATGAATCATTGCCTATCACCAATAATGCTTATTAATGAAAAAATATAGTATCAAGCCATCCTGTATGAAAAGGTAAGTCTCAAAGGATCAATAAACTACAAATTATAGTTATGAAACAAAATACAACAGATGTGGTACCCATGATTTTCCACAAAAGATTCATCATTTAGCTCTGTGCAATGACTGCTATTGAAATTCTGGCGAGACCTCAATTCTCTGTTGCAACGCTGGGGAAGGATTAATGTTGGAATCTGCTGGCAGGACAAATCACAGCAATGTGCTTGATGTATTTTTCAAAAGCATTCATTTTAATATAGGAATCTTTCTATCTGACATAGCTTAGACAGTGAATAGTAATTAAAGGTAATCATTCAACTCATTTAGTGCAATTTTTTTTTGTTATTTTTTCCCAAATGAATAATAACGCTGTTGTAAAAGAGAATGTTGCTACCCCAAATTTCTTTTGATAAAGCGATAATAGGAGACATAATAAAATGCTGTGATGAAAACAAAGTCACAGCTCAGAGCCTTTTCCTACAGCTTTTCTTGCAGCTGTGGCCCAAATTATAGGAGTTTTCCATACACTTAACTCTGGCTCTAATTTACAGTAAGTTTACCATGGGCATCTGGAAATATGTGATTTTTCTTTCATCATATTGATTTATATGACTGTAATTATGACTATCATGGTGTTTGGGAAAAATAATAGTTCTTCTGTTACCTGCTTGGACTTGTTATGTTGTGGAAACTACTGTAGGGCTTTTTCCCAAAAAAAGCACATCTGCATGCTGGCATACTGGCTCCTTTATCCTGTTGTCCTGTCTGCTCTGTCCTGGGCATGTGGGAGCTGGAGCATAGAGGGACAGGCAAAGGCTGCCTATGATGATGGCAGCAAGGGTCAGACATGGGAAGCCTGGTCTCATGAAAGCTTTAGATGTTTCCTCATAAAAATGTAAACCCTTCCACCCCTATGAAACCGGGGCCAAAGAAGAGGATGGTTCATTCAAGTTGTGCCTCTGTTTGTAGCATTGACACCAAAACCCCAGATACACACATCCTCAGGCTCTCCAAAATTTGAATTCTAGATACAGATCTGGACTCAGATTTTGTATTTTGGTCTCATTTCTGAGTAAGCAGGAGCAGCGGTACCCCACTGATCCTACATTCACAGCGATAGGCAAAGAGACATTGAAATGCAGCAAAGACAACTCCCCATCGCAGTTAAATTCCCAAAGAAGGGACTCAAGCTGCTGCTTTGGAAGTAGCTGAGGAAGACTTTCAGATGTCCCAGTCTTTTGCATTGGCTTGCCAGTCAGTTCTTTTCATCATTAAACTCAGCAAGGATCATTAACACAGTAACTGGTTCACCTTCACCTCTGTAAAATACGTCCTATAAAAATCCCACTGAATTCTCTGAAGATTCAGAGCAGGAACAATCTCTTTTACTGTGAACCTGTGGTCTTTATTGTCTTTAAATCAAGAACGACCATTATGAGAAAAGATTGCTCTGGGACTATTTGGGGAAACTGGTTCAGAAACTGGGGTATGCATAGAGCCTTTACTTCTTACAGGAAGCAAACCATTCTGCCATGTGAGCAAACTGTTAGGGTTTATTTGGTTGAATTGACATATTTTCGTGGCCGGCATGAAAGGGCATAATGTGGGTTAATTTTTAGCCTGGCTTCCTGTGAAAATGAGATTCATAAGGCTTTGTTTTTTGTATAAGAGCATATGTATGTATACATTTTAACTTTTTGACTTCTGGGATTTGACTTAGACCTGTGAAGTTCCTACGAGCTGTATGAAAATAGCTGGCCACTTGATGAGAAAGATGATACTATTGCCCGTATTGAGGGAGATGCATCGGCGAGTATCTTCCCCATTTTGAAATGCCAGAGAAACTCAGTGTGGGACACTGACCCTTGGGAAGACAGCATCGCTGCTAAGATCCACTGTTCACAGAGCAACCTGATTCTTTAGGCAGTATTTAGGGCTATGTAAGTAAAATCTATTTGTAAACCATTCCAAGTTTTAAATCTCAGGAACTGGGAGATGACGGAGACCTGTTCAGGAGACGGGCCAGTTGTCTGGGCAATGTCCTCCCATGGGTAGGACTTTATCACAAGGGGGATGAGCACAAGATGCCATCACCTGAACCTCCTGTGCTCTGACATTTTCCTGAATCAGTTGCTCTGTTTCAGTTGATATATGGCCCAGGTTCCTATAGAAACACAGCCATGGGATCATTGCTATTTGTGTGACCGCTTGGGTTTCCGCAGACCCACGCCTTGTCAAAACAACTTTTCAAGATGTTACGTATTTCAGCCAAGTTCACAATGGGGTAAATACTCAAAGATCATTCATTTCCTAAAGAACTATTAAATTGGGAAACTGTTAAAAAAAAATCAAAAGACTGTGCCAGAGCTCTGACAAAAGTCCTCAGGCAGGGAGTTCCCACCTTCCTAGATACTAAAGGCATGAATACTGTGAGACCTGCGTATGCTGCTCCACCCTGCTTTGCTGTTCTCCACATGTGTGAAATACATAAACTAAGTGGAAAGTGGCTGTTTAAAGTAGCTAAGGGCATCCATTAGCTTGCCAAGTATATTTACAGCACATCTAAAAATTGTTGCTAGGATAACTAAAATGTTTATTGGCGGAATATGAGGAGAGAATTTTATAAAATGTTTGCTTCTGGACAATAAAAAGGAGGAGGGGGTGATGACTGTACTTCTGAATGTCTGTAACCCAAAAGTTTGCACAGTCCCAAATCCCAGCCCATTTATAATGATATATAAATGTCATGCCTTCCATTTCTGAGTAGAAGCCAAGCTAAGGACACATGACATCTGCTCCAGATGAAAGTGATTCGTGCTTATAATGTAATTCCACATATATAACAACTTCCTCAACTTTTTTTGCAGTTACCAAGGAATTATTTGGGGCATCTGGGGAGGATTTTCAGTGTAACAGTACAGGCTTCTTAAGAGAGTCTGGAATTCAAATACCCCTTGTGAAGATGAGAAGTAATAACTCCATAACTACTATCTTGTAAAGAATTATCCATTTGGCGCACACACAGATCTGTGAGATATTTTCTTATGCTGAAGTGCATATTCCAGGCTTCATTTGTTTCCTGTGACATTCCTGAAAAATGTGACTTTGTTTATTTTTTCTCATGCAAGAAATGCTACAGGAACAAATGCTAAAGGCTTTAAGTGGAAGCCATAGTGTAGTACTGCTCAGCCACAGTGCTCTTGGTACTTCTCAACCACATGGAAATCTAGTCAACTGGCATAGTGCTCTGCAATGGACTACAGCTTGCCACCACTTTAAAGACACACTCCTTCCCAACATACAACCTCGCTGGTATCAGCACCTGCATATTTTACACCTTTTAAGTTACTGCAGTTGTTAAATCTATTCCATCTTTCCTTTGGCACGCACGTCAGTTAACCAGAGTCACGAATTCATAAGAGCTCGGTGCTTGTCTAATAAAAAGTTAGTCTCTGCCCCAGTAGCATTTACTGCATCATCACTTTTCTTACAGGACATGAATTTTTCAACAGCTTGTGAGAAGTTGTGAACAGAGCCTTAATTAAAACCACATTCAGCAGAAAGGTATCTTACATTATGAGTGAAGGAAAGATCTGGGTAATATTAAGCAGCTGTTAAAATACACAATTAAGTCAAGCTAATTGTTATTACTGGCAGCCCCAATGACAGATGAGCGGTGAAACGCTTGACTGAACAGGCCTTTGGTCAAACAACTGATGTTGCATAGCTATTCTGCAGTAGGCTCCTGACCCCCATTGAAGACAGAGATATAATACTGACAGTTAGATAAACAATGCAATTTGTATGAGTATCAAAAGCATTGTCCTTCCTCCTGTTCTTACTGAAAAATACTGGCTGGCTGAATTCAGACTTGAGAAGCCCTAATGAGAGCTCATAGATTTGAGGGACAGGAACCACAAAGACAGTCTGCTCTCCCGACACAGATTCACAGCCTCTTCCAGTAATTCCCATTCAACAGCTCGTGTCTGAACTGGAATACAGCCCATTAAACAGACATGCAGTCTTAACTTTATGGACATCACGGATGGAGATATTTTATCCAGAAGCCCTAAAGTTTATAAAAGTTTTAGGATTCAGGTGACAAAGCCAGCATAACAATTTCTTGCCTTCCCACCTTCTGGCTACTCCCTCTCACCTCTGTGCCACTGCTCCCTCATTTGTGCCAGTGCAGCTCCTTGTGGATCTGTGCTGTAAACCAGACTGCTGTAATGATTAAAAAAAAAAAACCATGGGAAGCTCTCAATTTGACTTAATTACAGAAGAAACATATTGTTAACTGCCTCCTTACAGACTGAGGCGTTGCTGCAAACTTGATTTAGTCTTGTTCTACGTGCTTTGTAGTTATTTACATCCAAATTGTGTATAAAATGCTACCTTTCTGCCATGGAAATGCTTTACAACCACTGCAATACAGTTGCACTAAGAAGTAAGTGAGCAAGTTTCATTGTAACTCTCAATTAATGAAGTTATTAGAAGGATGAAAATCAAACACAAGCATTTGAGTAGCTGGACAAGAGCATGAGAGATCTCTGATTTAGAGAATTCATTTTATGTCAAACTGCAAACAAGGCAAATCAGTCAATAAGTCAGTTTCCCCTTCAGTTTAGAAGTGTGAGTCCTGGTGTCTTCCCTTGGCAAGGCTTGTCTGTCGACATCCTAGGAGCCTTTTTGAGCTTGTAGGAAGCTAAGGAAGAGTAATTTTCTTACAGGGTCAGACACAAGATTGTTTTCCATCATCTGAGCCTACCTGGGAGACTCGGGGTTGACAACCAGTTCCAAAACAAAACCAGACCTCCTTGCCTCCTTGGAGCTCTGTGTAACTTCTGCCCTTGGAGGATTTTGTGGTATCAGCTGGCCTGGCAATCACGCCTGGCAGTAAAGGGTCCAAAGAAAGCATCTTAAACCACTGCTTCTTGGCCAGCATGATGACTAAGTACCTACACTGCCTACATACAGTCCTGCTGTTTACTGGGGACAGCCTTGTGCATGTGGGAAACAGATTGTCCTCGGCAGCTACACAGGAATTTACTCTTGAAGTGGCTTAGCTTCTCAGCAAATTCTGTCTCTTTCAAATCTCCACTCAATGTTTTCTTCTTTGTCCCCATGTCCCAGGAGGCAGCTGCTAATCCCTTAGCACTTACTGCATGCACACCCCGTGGCCAAGGAGATGGAAAGGGAACTTTTATGTGTTGGTGCTGGTTTTGCTCTGAAAGGTGCTCGTGTACATGGCGATGGGCATGTTGGAGGAACTGAATAGTATAGAATATGCCGCCATCTCTGTTTGAAATCACTTTCTTCTCAGTGAGGTGGTTCTGTTTGCGCCTTCATCCTGTAGAAAGACATTATCATTCATTTAATACAGCTTAAAGTGGAAAGATAAGAGTATTGTCTCTGTGTGGGGGACTCGTCTAAGGCTGCAGTTCGTTTCTGAGCTGGTGAGCAAACAGGAGCAGTTACAGGAGGGAATACAAGTGAACAATGTAGAACAAGCCTGATGAGATCCTCAGATGAATCGTTCTCGGTTTTAATCTCTTCCTTTAAAGAAAAAAGGAAGGAATAAGACTGGAAATAAAGCACTAGGTTTTTAACAGTGCGCGCAATTAACTATTGAAACAGCTTGCTGTGGATTGTCCTTCATTGGAAGGCTTTCAAACAAGGCGGGATGTCTTTCTAAAACAGATTCAAACAGAATCAGCCTTGATGGCAGGATTCCTATGTTGTGCAAGGGCTTGGATGATATTTTTGTTACAGCTCTCCTGGCCTTAGACTCCCAGTAAGTTTTACTTCAGTTGCTCTCCCTCTGCGTGTTGGGAAGAGGGCATATTTTTTTAATTAGACAACAAAGCAATAATTTAATTCTTGGTGATTTTATATTTCATATATATATATAGTTTTAGCTGTACACTCATACAAAAGAATTCTGTATCTCCATCACATCTTTGTCTTTACTTTTGCTGATTAAATTTTTAAGTTTCCAACTCCTGTGACTAAAGGCAGCACCAAGAACAGATGGCAGCTTCTTGTTCTAAACCTAGTAGCATTAAATATCAGACACAAATAAACATAAAAATAAAGCATCATATGAAGGTCAAAGATTTTGATACATCTCTGTGGATCATATAATGGGAATTTACTGGCTATCATTATCTTCCCAGTACAATCTTAAAAGTATTGCTTATTTTAAAAATCATCTAGTACTTAAACTTAGGCACCTGATACCATTCTGGACACCTAAGTTTACCTAACAGCTAATTGGGCTGGTACATATAACACAGGTGACGGAGGAGGCTTGTGCCCTTCCAGAGTGATAGTGGGATGACAGGTGCGACAGCCAGGAGACCCTGAAGTCTTACCAGCACCTTTGCTTCACCATGGAGTTACTGGGACAGCAGTTCACCTCCCTGCTGTCTAGTATATGAAGCAAATTAATGTATTTTTAAAAAAATCAAAACCATATTGATTTGAGAAAGAAAATAAGTATGAGATTAAGACTTCAGATGGCCTACACTGGTCTGTCTTCATTAATTTAAGATAGTGTTAAACTGTGGTATCTGAGAACTTATCCCATAGCACTCTATTACTTGAATAGCATCTGTGATAGCTAACTGATTTCAAGAGAATTATGTTAAAGTCGGGGCTGTCAGTGAACCTTCCCGCTGGTAATCTAAGCTACCGTTCTGGTCTCTTTTCAGTGTTATTTATGGCTGACTAACTTGACTACCAGATAGAAAATACACAAACCCAGCCATTAAAAGATCCGTTCCAGATAACAGATTACCTTGGAGGTAACAGTGTTTGCGTTCAACATTTTGTCAAAATACCAAGCTGGTCCTGTGGGAGGCTGGGAAATATTTTCCTCCCCTTTGAGGTCTTGGTTCTGCTCAATGTGACCTGTACAGCAAACACTGTGAGAGGTTGGTGTTTAGTTTGAGCTTACATTTTCAGTCTTACTGCAATTATAATAATTAGAAGGATCTGAACTGGTCTCTGTTTCCCTTCTGAATATTAATCCTGTTCATTGTCACTTGTAAACATTGACCAGCATTCTAAATAGGTTACTTAACTGCAATTTTATTTATAGTCTTCCTGAAGAAGAGGCATAAGCCTTAACCAATTGCATGCATCCACTGTCCAAAATCCAAATTCAGATCCCTTTTCAAAAGATCCCTATTTTGACACATTGGACTGAAATCCCCAATGTGTGTGTCCTGGCCTTCAGGCTTATCTGGAATCTATATCTGAATAATGTTTGGCTTTCAGCCTCTATATTTAGGAAAAAAATAACATCTCTAAGAAATCATCATCTAACAGCAGAACTCAGACAATAAATCAGGCCAGCTGTCACTATTTGGTCAGAAATGAATACCTAACTTCCAAAAACTGAGATCTAAAAGTTGAAAATTAGAAAATAGAAAGTGAAATAATAATAGAAAGCAGCTTAAAAAGAGCCGTGTATTTTTTTATAGTGAATAAATTGTTAATCATAGAATCATACGGTTGGAAGGGACCTCGAAAGATCATCTAGTCCAACCCTCAATAGAATTTTCCTCTTTCATAAACTGTTTTAAAATTATGGTAATTCCTTATTATGTTTTTACATAGAATTGGGTTTGGGTGGGTTTTTTATTTTTATAGATATTTTGCAGCTCATAGGATGGCCTATAAGATGCAGTGAGGTGGCATTGGCACTAGTTTTGCTCCTTGATTGGGGAAATGTATCCATGTACACTTGGAAATTGCCTTACTACAAGCAATAGTGTCCAAGAAAACATCATGAATGCTTTGGTCTTCTTGCATTGAGGGCAAAACCTCTAAGCCAATGCTTACAAAATGTCTCTTGGTGTTCTTGATATGATTTCCATAGCTGAGATATTTCAAATTTCCTTTCCTGAAAGGAAGCACTCCTTAAGAAAAAGAAGAAACTTTTTCTGCTATTGCAGAGCACTCCTTTCCAGAGACAAGGATCTCACACCAGTCACTTTCAGTGTCATCCTCAAGCTAATAACCTATTTTAAAGGAAATGTTTAAATAAGTGTATATGTTTCCAATTTCTCCTTTTGGGGCTGTGCCCAGAAGAGGTACTAATGCTGGCTATGTAGAGCACTCTGTCTATAGCATGAAAGCAAGATCATCTGACCATGTCCCTCCAAACTGACCGCCCCACCCATCTTCTCCAGGCACTGAAACACCAAGAAGACTTATTCCCAAAGAAAAGGAGAAAAATCATTATTTAGTACTAGATAAGAAATACAAAGAAATCTGATTATAAGCATATGACCACCCAGGAGATCTCACTACAAGAAATAAGAATAATTTGGCCTAAAACACTTGAACAGGGTTCACTAACTTCAGTTATCTACCAGGTAGGTGACTAATGTAAGTTTTCGTCAGAATTGCTTGATAAGCAATGGAGAAAGACAGTCTTTTTCACAGTACATATCATCCAATTTCAATATAGGTGTTTACAGTAGGTGGGATGAATAACACTCTAAAGATGTGTATCTCCATATAGGCTCCATCCAGAGAGACTAGATAATTTGCTTAGACTAGACACCTAAATTGCAGATAACTAAAATTAAGGGAGTTGGATCTTGCCCTGGATGCCTGGCTGAACAGAGAATATTTCTCAAGTTACTTAGAAAATGCATGCCACACTGCTTAGGAAGGTTCTGATTACTCATGGTCCTTCCTGGGTTTCATAAACTCCTGTGCTTTGTCCAGGACCTGCTGGGGAACTTGCCAACAGACTGCAGAAACTCTGACGTAACAGGGCATCCAAGGATTGTTAGGACGAAAGCAAAGCACCACAGCGCTGGGTCTGATGCTGACTTGGAGTTCACAAGCCCAGCTGGACCCAAACTAACCCAAGTATTGCTCAGTTGTGCTCCTGACTCTGCACTTTTGGGGAAAGAAGACTTGTCATCAGTAACAGCAAAAGTTCATGGCACTGAGAAAACAAGCCCTCCCAGAGCCCTAGAGAGGTGTCTCAGCACCCCTGCTTCCAAATTTCTGAGGGCTCTGTTAATGGAAACACAGGGCTGGCTCAGCACAGCACCACTTTCGTTTGGATGAGGTCTACTGAGTGGGACTGTGACTCAACATAGCCCTAAAATAAGCTTAGCTGTGCACCCAAGTGGCACTGTGGAGTCAGTAGGACCACCTCAGTGTCTCTGCTTTCAGGCCATGGGTGATCCACAGTGCAGGTAAATGATCCACTGACAACTCATTGTTGACTACAGCTTCTGCTTTCAAAATCTGTCACTGTGAGTCCTCAGTGCCCTAATGCTGAGGACCAAAACCTGTGTGCCACATGAAACACACCTAAATCCCACTCTGCACCGCTTCTTCTCTCTGTCCTCTCTGAAGGCATTTAGAGAGAAGCCCTGAGGCTGAAATATTTTTTTCTGTTGAAAGGAACCACTCTTGCAGCCCTGCCTACCACAGTAGTTTTTCTTGTTAAAACCTGCAGGAGCACTGAGGGTCTCACTTAACAGCTCAGACGTGTTTCTTGATTTGTTTTTGTTGGCCTGAGACTCTCATAGTGGTTGCAATGTGCAAGGAGGTGGTGGCAACGATGCCTGCACAGTCCATCTATCTCCAAAGGGACTGCCTGCAAAGGTCTGCCTCACCAGTAAAAAAGCTTTCATGCCATTGATGCTCATTCCCTGATCACCAGAGAAATTATCCATATTTATTTTTGCAGCATGGGCAATGGTCTAATGAAAGTAGTTTCCCAAAAGTTTCCCAACCTAGCTGGAGGGTGAGCTTCGGACAGACACATGCAGAGGTCCTATGTGATAGTATCGAAAAAGAAACATCTCCATCAAATATTTTGACAAGTTTCTTTGGATTGTTTTCTCCCCATTAGTAGCACTCCTAGTAATTCATATAGGGGTAGTGAGGATCTCAGATAATGGGATGGTTCAATCTTATTTTTTTCCAAATTTAGTTTTTATGAAGTTTATGAAATTATACATGGAATCAAAGTTAAAGGGCTGTTGTCAAGACTGAAATGTCAGTAATTCAGTGTGAATACTAAAGCTGCCAATGCAAGCTTAATCTGGTGTCTTTGGTGTGTGTACATTATGAGAACCTTTAATTACACAATCACAGATTACTTCATGGTGAGGTAACCATCTCCCTGCGACACCGCTGGGAATTTGCTGGTCTGACATCAGAAATGAAGTTTGGAGTGTTTCCATGGGGCAGAAGAAAAGGAGGGACCTTCAAAAGGCTGCCCTCGTCGTTTGCCATCACTGCCGTGCCTGGACCGGTCCCTGCTCAGCAGGAGAGCTGACGTACTTATTACAGCAGAGGTGTGGACCTTGGCTTAGAGAAAGATAGGGAGCTCTATTTTGTATGCGAGAGCATATTCTGAATAAGGTAGGGAGTATCAAGGGAGAAAGGTGGAGGATTTTCAGCTTGTCAAGAGATAAAGAAGCTTGATAACATAATGGAAAGCTAGAACTTTTCTCCTTTTATGGAGGAATTTTGGCAGTGTAAATGAAGCAATGGGTTTACAATATACTGGTAGCCTCCTAGCAGCGAGGCATTCAAGACAAAGACACAAAAAAGCAGATTTACTGGTTGTATCTGCTTTTTAGTCCACTGTATCACAGTCGTACAAAATATTCTTGCACGCATATTCACTATTCTGTTCGCAAGGGCTAACGTACATGCTATCTGACCATTTCCTGAAGGGTCAGCCTGTGCTGACTCAAGCCTTGTGAAGGACAGACATATTTACTGAAGCCAAAAAAGAGGAAACTTTAGGTTTTATCCAAAAGATATCCTAGGATAATATTATGTATTAAAACACATAATTAACCAAGTCTGAACTAAATTCTGATTACATTGACCAAGTTTTAGGAGAGTCTGTGCTTTGATAAGACTGTTGTTTTTTTAAAAAACATTATTACCAACAGAAAAGCTTTCATCTTTTCCAGTATTAATGAATATCTTTGAGTGAACATTTATTCATATAAATGCAGGTATTTGGTTTTTAACATAACCATTGTCGCATACATAGCTGACAGAAGAATTAGTGCGATCACTGTGCTTTAAGTATGGTGATTTTCTGCCCAGCTAACTCATCTCGATAATATTTGTAAATGCCTTGCCCAGTTTCCAAGGGAGAAAAAGCTTAAACAGCTGGTGCCTCTCTCAGTCTGTGTAAGGATGCAAAACTAGGAAGCAACCAGAAAAGCAGTGATGCTCCCTTTTCACTTGAACATGTGGTTACTGGTTATTAGTTGGGTGTCTGGAGCCGGAGGAGTTTAAGAATTCATTCAGCTTTGGAGGATCACCTAGCAACAGTGTCTGGGAAACCACTGCTCTGAGGGATTTTTCACTTTATTATGTTTTCAAATACAAGGCAAGAGTGTGCAAAGCCTCACATGAGATCAAAATCTAAGCAAAGCAACATTCAGCATCCAACTGATAACAGGAGTCATAAATATAGGCTGCCTTATACTACTCAAATTATATGGAGAAATTGTATTCCCCAATATTTGTGCAAAGCAAGTCAGGCTCACTTAAAAGTTCACTGGAAGTCAGTGGTGCAGGCAACATGAAATCAGATTTGATGTAAAATATATATGGACAGGAAAAAATGCATTCAGCCATGGGACGCATTATACTACAGAAGTAGGGGGTTACTGCAAATCAACACAATGCAATTATTTGAACTGGAATTTGACTAGTACATCCGTCTGAACTTCTTCTCCTTTAAAAAATATTACTATTTTGAGACCAAACATCCTGCAGAATGTTTTGGGGGTGGCTTTTTTTCCCCTTCACTTGTTCTAATAGCCACTGGATTATTTCCAAAAATGTCTCGTTTAGACTTCATTTAACAAACAGATCAGAGCACTCCTGCACTAGGTTGTGGTCCTGTAGGCTGCTGCAGGAAGGACAGGCTGTACCTATCACATCAGGATCTTCATGTGAGCGTGATAAGGGAATACGAAGCAAACATTTTTCAGTTCTCAAGACTTTAATCTTGCCTCTGTGAGAAAAGTAGGCCACATACTGTGGATGTCTCACCATTATCCTGTGGGGACAAAAAGTATAACAGTGTGTTTTGACTTGCATGCCTGTAGGAGTTTCTGCATGCTCTCTCTCCTTTTTCTTTTTCACACACATGGGAAATATTTGTTCTTCAAATAACCCAATGTATTGGAGGACTGTTAAAACCACTGTGAGCCAAAGAAGCAGTAATAAATTTGTCTGTATGGTATATATGGACTGGCATATCATGATAATGAATTATTCAATTTAATGTGGTAACGATAGCACATTGCCATATGAAATGCTCAGGTGAATAAAGAGGTCCTGTGAAGTGCAGAAATATTTGGAGTCAGCTGAGGGAGAATAAACAACTTTTAAGTATATGTTTCTGAGGAAGAGAGTGGCTGGATCTCCCTGCTCCGAAAAGTCCCCAGTCCAAATCCACTCTCTAACTCCCAACACAGATGGCCATAAGGTGCTTGCTGCCACAAGTTCAAGTAAAATCAAGCGCTAGTCATAGTCTCTGGCTCACAAAGGAGAAGCTAATGGTCAGTCAGAGGAATGTGAGAGATCATATGGAAGTCCAGAGCATCAATCTTCAAAATCAGGGATAGATGGAGCAAAATGAAGAGCCAGTCTTTCCATTCGCACTTTGATTACAATGTCTGGGCACATTTGTTCCTGTACAGGCAGGGTAGGGAGGCTTCCCTGGGTGCAGAATAAAGACAGCGGTGTGGTCTTCCTTTCGTGAACTGTGCAATCAACCATCATTAGTGATAATACCACAGTGGTGTCCAGAGCCTCTGCCAAATCATTGTCTTCTACCAGAATGTCTACATCTCCTGCTCCCCACAATTAAACTTCAAGTGACGATTAAACTTTGTACACAGGAAACCACAGCAAGAAATTATAAGCAAGTTTCATTAACATGTAGGTTTCATCTCATCCAGCTTGACTCGTCTGCAGCGTAGACAGCTGTGCCTGAGCTCATGGCCTTGAGTTCCCAGCACAATCAGTGGTGAGAAATACACACTTGTATAATGTCTGCTCCTTACTAGACAACTGCTTTCAACTGAAATTAGTTGTGTCTGAAAGTGACTATTTTCCTGTACTAATTATAAAAGAAGACCAGGTAACTAACTCAGGTGTGCATATATATAAAAATAAAACACAGGCTTGTGGTGACATGTTGGCATTACTTTGGGTGTATTTAAAGCACCTAATTGAATTTTTAGAGGTACCTGGGGCCCAAGTTATCTGAGGTACCTGGGCACCTATTTGTCTCCTTAGCCTCTTTAAACATGTGTGTATTTGTATATATCAGAGACCCTCATCTGCTCCTGAGAGTTGAGCTCTGACTTCTCTGAATGCCCAAATCTCCTCCTGAGGTCAATGAGTAAGGTGGGTACAGAAGGAATGCTGGTTTATGCCTAAAATACAGGTTTTTTCCTCACCTTTTGTGACTCCTGTGTAGCTAGGGATCAAGTGGCAAAAACAGAGTTTCTAATCACATACCATTTTCCACAATGGCCCTTGGCCTTTGCTTTCCTCATCCAAAAATCACAAAGCTGTGTTTATTTTAACATCTCCAGAATGTAAACCAATTCAAAAATATGAAGATAAAGAGGGGGTATCACCAGCTAAATAGCAGAGTAATAAATATCCAGTGACATTAGAAGGCTTTTTGCAGGATACCAAGGGGAGCTCAGTCTCTCTGGGCTGGATTGTAAAACACTAACTCCTTTAACCAAAAGAAAGAGAAATAAATTATCCTGGTGGTATTTATTTGCTTGTAGCATTTCTCTCAGCTGCATATCTCTCTCTCAGTACCTTACTCTGTCAGCTTCCTGTATCATGGAAACTCTTGATTTTCAGGCTCTCCTGTAGGAGCAAAGCCCATCAGAAAATAGAGGCAAAGACTGGATAGGGCCCCTGGAGACACCTGGACAGGCTGGAGAGTTGGGCAGAGAGAAGCCTTATGAAATTCAACAAGGGCAAGTGTAGGGTGCTGCCCCTGGGGAGGAATAACCCCCTGCACCAGGACAGATTGGGGGTGACCTGCTGGAGAGCAGCTCTGAGGAAAGGGACCTGGGAGTCCTGGTGGACAACAGGATGACCANGGCAGAGGGGTTGGACTAGATGATCTCCAGAGGTCACTTCCAACCCTACCATTCTATGATTCTGTGACATAAATTAAGGGTGTTGTACCTCTGAAAGGTAAAGCTAATGTTAGTTGTCTATTATAAAACCATGGTGGACACAAGACACTAATATCTTGAGGCTGAATCTCTCCTTTGCCATCAGAAATTGTTTAGGAAAGGCTTTTATGGCCACTGCAGACAGTGGTATTTACTGGAAGGGCTGTCTTGTGCCTCCATAACTCAGCCTTGTTAAGGGGATAAGTGCATCCTGTCACTCAGCATCCAGCTTTTTTCTCTGGTTGTTACTCCATAGCTTTCCACCAGGAAAAGACCCCAGGGAAGGACTGTTATTTCACTGAGAGGCAATTTGGAGATGACCAGAGCAGAGAAGTTACATGCAATAAGGTAATTATTGTGTGTTAGTTATCTTGTTACTGAAACAAATTAAGCAACAGAAACTCCAATGTCTTTGTTTCAGAGAAAGTCAAGACTTGGATAATTACTCTCCAGTTCCCCACTCATGTGTAGGGTTGTGCCCCACAGGTACTACCAAAATACGCATGATACATTCGACTTACATGGAGCTGATGTTTTTACTGACCTCAGAGGAGAGGTGAGTAAGGGTATGGTCTCTGGGTGCGGATACAGGCGAGACAAAGGGTACAGAGGAAATAAAATATGCCCTTCTCCCTCAGAGGTTCCAGCATGACTGCTCTCCAAGCATCTCTGAAGGAGAGGAGAAGGGAGGAAGATACCTATTATTCTTCCCCCTTGTTAGATGGGGACATAGAGAATATCTCCTTTCAGAATATTCCTTATGGAGTTTTGCATGCTGCACACCGTATTTTATACAGAGATGATCCTAAAGGCACAGCACATATCTGGCAAAAGACGTGTTCAGCTTTTATCACTTGAACTTCTGTGCTGATTATTCTTCAGGAACAAAAAGAATTAGAGGTGATAAAATCCTGCATTTCTGTAGTACCATTCTTGAAGGACCAAAAAGGCATTAATTGGGTTTCACAACAGACCTCTGTGCAGCCGAGCAAAATGCAGTACAAAGAGATTAAAGGTCCTGTTTTCAAACTTGCTGCCCAAAATACGGACAGTAACTTCATCCATCCGCATTTTAAAGCATTTTCCCAAGACCTTCGCCTGCCCATGTAACGAGGCTACAGCTGCCCCAGAAAACACCTCAGCAATACTGATTCTGGGCCATAACCACAAAAAGTACTTCTTCCCTCTTACAGAAGTTATTCCAAGTCAGTGAGGAATGTATTTGTAATTGTAAATCCACCTTGAGAATAATCTATTTTGAACTTAACATTTTGTAAGTATTGTTTAAAGGTTCAAAGGAATGTGCCAGTGCCTGTTTTAGGAGCTCATTCCTTCCCTCTTTTTGGCAACACAGGACTTTTGTCTTGAGCAACAGAGTCCTCAGACAGGGGGTTACGTGGCTCATGAATCCCAACCAAAGGTATGTGCTCATCTGGCTGGTGAAATCCTTTTGGCAGGAGCATTCCCTTGAACTGCCTTGTAAAGCACCCAAGGCCACGTGTCAGGAGGACAGGAATTCCTGACCCAGTGTGCATTTGTAGGTGAGAGAAAAGACATAAAACATAGCAGATAATGGTTCACATGCAGCTTGGCCTAAAAGGTCTCATTTATTTTACATACTTCTAAATCAAAATGGCAAGTGTGAAAACAACTTGATAAACTCATTCCTTGTCGTGTTTTTTTCCATGGTTACAGTGATTTAATCCTGTATGAGCTCAGTTAAACAGGTTGCATAACGTTTGGCTCCCCATCTTGAAGTCTGTAGATGTTATACTAGTTGTATGTGATTTATTTCTGGTCTTTCACTAGCACTAGGTAAAGAAGAGTTTCAGTTTTCCGTATTAGAAGTAATTGCTTTCCATTTAAGGGTCCATGTTCTGTTTGATTCCCTTCAACCTCATGGAATTAGAAACTTGTAAGATCAAAGAATTTTCTGATTCTGATTAATATGTCTGATTATTAAAAGAATTTCTACAGAAACTAAAGTCAAAAACTGATAGATGCATTTCCACTAGTACTAAAGCAATGGAAATAAAGGAAAAATAAGATCTAGCCTAGAAAAATTGCTTCAGAATTCTTTTATTATATTTTCATACTGCTGAAGACTAATGCTACTATATGTCTGGATTTTCTGAAATCTCCTCCCTTTCTGCCTAGAAATTCTGAGGATTTTTTTGTATTTGATTGGAATTTTGAGAGTTACGAGGTACCTTTCAAGTCAGATACTACTACGCAGGTCATATGGAAATCACTGACTTGTTCAAGAATGATACCTGACGCTATGGGAAGTATCAGCAACTGTGTGAGCATGGCCTGCATTTGATGCATATATATATATATGCCTCTTCCCTGAGTCTTCAAACCCAAGGTGTGTACCACATGGTGCCTAGAAACACGCTGCTGTGCCAGAAATGCTGCACAGCAACAGAGCCGCCCTAGAGTAAGGACGCCACATTATTATTACTGAGGGAACTCAATGGGAACTACTGTTCATTGCACGGCCTGTCTTTTAACGGGATAAACTTCTGCTGCTGGCTTTGCTGCTGATTTGCACTGAGAGCTTAGACAGCCCCAGAGAGCTGGCACTTGAGCCTGGATCCAGGGCAGCAGCACCAGTCACACAGCACATCCCACCCAGTCTGACCCGGGACCTGCTGCTCGTGCTGGTGTCCCATGAACATCTGGCTCTGCAGGCACAGAGCCGGGGCTGCGGCTGCCCCAGGGCTGTGAGGTATCCACCCACGAAGTCCAGGAAAAGGCAGAAAATCCCAAAAATCTGCTCCGACAGGATTTTCATTTAGATAGCGAAGACCTGTCCACAAGAAAATAGGTTTGCACTCACATTAGGAAAATTATGCTTTTACTAGTACAGCTTGTTTCATTTGAAGGGTAAAATGATTTTATTACACCCAGTACAAACCAATCCAACAGACTAAGTGTACTTCATTCCCCAAATTTACAGGAACCCCTATACCAGTAAAGCATTCCCAGTGTAGGTACAACCTGTGTTTCAGTTGCTCATCTCCAAAGCAGCAAAAAATGTCTCTAAAACGGATATGGTGAGAATTTGGTCATCAGTGGAAGAGAAGTGCTTTCAGATCATCACAGAGAAAATCCAATTGCATAAAGGATTATATATCAATATTATATCATCTTTTCCAAGGGTTTATGGCTTTATAAAAACATGGAATAAAAAATGGTTCTGGCTTGCAAACAAAAAGTGACTGCTTTGAGCATTTGAAAATTATGCTTTACTAATTTGTTAAAAATCAAAAGTAAATCCATCCACCCATCAGACACATACTTCTCAGTTCAAAAATTGTAAAGAGCATTCCTAATTGCCATCATGATTTTACAGATTTTCTTCTGTCTTACTGGACCAGCTCTTCATGTATTCCAAAGTTTCCTGTCTACATATGGAATGTACTAGTTCTTTATGAACATGAAAATTCAGTAAGACACAATATGTCTCTTTAAATAAAAGAGACAGATAGGAACTAAAAATACAATTTGTTTATTTAAAGTCTGCAAACCAAATGAGTGTTTTATTTTCCTGAGCACAGGCTGCCATATCTTATTTGTTTCGTAGCATGATTCATATATTTGGACTTCATTAAATGCCAAGCCGTGAAAGTCCTGTCCAGTTTACCACTTCCTGCATATTGCAAATGCCGTTGAAAGTATTTCCAGCCTCCAATAACCTTTGAAAAATGCAATTGCCTGAAAGATCCCAAGAGAAGAGCAAAGTGAACAAAGAATGAGGGAGGTTAGTGACTACGACTGGCAATTTTCCTATCACTGGCAAGGCCAAATGCAGTTGAGAAATGGTAACATTTCTACGTAGAGTAGCTTGGATTGTGCCTAAGGATGTCAAATTATGACCCTCTCATATAGAAAGATCTGAAGTGTGACTCTTCATATAGTTCCTCAGACACTTGTGAACCCTTGCACTTCTTCTGCCATCCTGTGGAGCAGCGCTAGCAGCCAAGCCAGACCTGCAATGACCACCAGAGACCTGCAATGACCACCAGAGATCTGCAATGACCACTGTGGGCCACCAAGGAAGCAACCCCTCAGCCTCACACTTCTTGTACTCACGCATCCTGGGGGCCGGCGAGAGAGGAAGCAGGAGAGGAAGCACACATGGCTCCCCGTCCCACTGCTGGCCCTGGACACCTGCCCACCGCACGCTTCAAAACGCTCCTCTTGGTGCTGGATATCTCTGCCTTGCTGGCGCGAAGGACATACATCTGACCGTGCAACCAGGCCTTTGCTGGGTGTAGTTTGTACCAGCAGGACACAGTGATTAACCCCTTTGGTAAATGCAATATCTGTGGGCTTGAGGGGGTTAAACGAACGACTGACGTACTGGTTCAGCCTTCATTAGCCCGGGGCGTTGGATTACACTGTTTTTTAAGGCCCTGCTCTTGTCTGTATTGGCAGAGACTTTCCATTTAAAAAAAGGTCTGTTGTCAGACACCCTAA
This sequence comes from Rhinoptilus africanus, assembly GCA_013400135.1. Taxonomy (NCBI): domain Eukaryota; kingdom Metazoa; phylum Chordata; class Aves; order Charadriiformes; family Glareolidae; genus Rhinoptilus; species Rhinoptilus africanus. The sequence goes on along the minus strand of VXBO01010261.1, from coordinate 205,580 downwards.
TCCATGCAATAAGAACAAACTCACCTGATTAAGCCCAACTACATAAACAGATTAGGCAGCTGTCGTGCACCAACAGGCAGTGTATAATATGAGATGACATGATAAGATAAACAGCATACATATTGTTTGGAAATTTCTCTCTCTGCAGGTTGAGATTAAATATTTATGGAACACACAAAGGCTGACTTTTATTTGGCCATTGTTTCTCCAGGACAAACACTCATTCAGTAATTCTTCACATATGTTCCATTCATTCAAGCTTCATGCACACCTTGTATGCTGTGGGTCAAATTCTCTTCTCAGCTGCTTTCTTTGCAAACCATTGGAAATCAATGGATGTGGAAGTGATTCACAAACAATGAAAACAGAGACATGTGCTTTCGTTTTTTTTTTTTTTTTTTTTCACTGGGAAAAGGCTTTTGGGATTGTAAGCATGAATTTCAGCAGAATTTGGGCTATGATACAATGACTTTTCAAGAGGATTTAAGAAAATGGATCTACATCCTTTTGCCATATGCTTTCTGCTATGAACATCTGGTTCCAGTGAGATCTCACTGTGGGATATTTTGTAATGCAAAAATGTGTTAAGTGACTTTTGCTCAGAGAAAGGTTTGGTCACAGACCCTTTATCCTTAGTGTTATATGTACAGTAAGGCTCCAGTCTGTACATTGCGCGTCTGGGGACAATTAAATATCTACAACCAACCAGGAGGCATTGATCTTAGCAGGAGTAACGGCCAGGATGCAGACAGATGGATTGGAGTTTGTTGTAAGATCTGGGTAAGATGGAGCAATATGGAAGAGAATCCACAGCACAGAAAATAGCACAATAAATCATGTGCTAATGGTATCATTTTTTTGCTGACTGATTAGCCAGTCATTCTTTCCTCTGAAACCAAAGCCTGTGGCAATTAAAGCAAGGCAAAAATACAGTTTTTCCTTAAGCAGTCACTGAAATTTAAGCCTGTTCATTGATGAAATTTATTCATGACCTCTGGTAATTTCTGACTTAATGGACTGAAACTTGAGGGTTTATATGCCTTCATTCAAAAATAATATATATTCTGGATGTATATACATAATGAATATACATTAATGTAGCTCCAGCTTTTAGGTCTTGCTTTCCCTGAGTGGCTAACGATTCTGACTTTCAGAAATTAGATGTTGACTACTTTTTAGAAAGCCAAAGCCTTCTGAGGAAAATCAAGTTGGACTCTCAGAATCAGAGATCATTACAGCATAGTCCCTAGCACATTTTATGAGCTTTTGCCTCTGATGATATCATCTGGCAATGAATTCCTTGAATGATTTGTATATATGAGTGCTGCAGGCTTGCCAGTCCCCCTAAGCAGCTTTTACCCAAGGGACAGAGAAGATGACCCGTGGCTGGGCCTTACAGTTCATTGTCACACTAAAATCTCTTGTCTGAAACCTATATAGTGTGCAAGTTGTTCCATTTTTAAATAAAATAAGGCCACCCTGTTGCCATTTTTTTTGTAATTGAGACAGCTGAATGGGTGATGGTGTAATGAATATAGAGTGGAGACGGAAAGACTGAAGAAGAAACAGAATTAGTTTGGTAGAAGTGATCTGAAAAGGCAGATAGTTGGGGTGGGGAGCTATAAAATACACTGAACAGGATGGTTTGCACTGGGGAGGGCTGAAACTAGGCAAGCGGCAGGAATGTTTGCACAAGCAGGGCATTAGCAGGCTTGGTGGTCAAAAAGGGGGAATTTTCTTAGACCTGGAGTTAGAGTGGACTGAAAGGCAGGGGTACAGCAGAGAGGCTGGACTGATGGAGCTGCAGCCGGACAGAGCTTGGGTCACTCATGCTGGGAAGCCCTGGGGAGGCTGTCAGGTATACAGCAGACACAAGCAATGAGGAAAAGCTTCAGGAGTGGATACTACAGTGCAATGGAGGGAGCTGCACAGTGAGGTTGCTCTTCAAGAAATTCATAGTACTTACACTGGTAGGTTTTTGATGAAAGCCGTAATATCTTCAGATTCTGAAACCAGGTTGGTCAAATCTATTCATCTCTCCATATCACCTGAAGAGTTCAGGGTGAAAAGAGAGTTTCTGGTAGCACATCTTTTGTGCAAGTCACACAACTCTCAAAGATTTCCTCCATGATGCTGCTTAACTGAATTCCTGTAACTTTCCAAACACACTGCCAAGACCAACACTCCTTCAAAATATTTGGCACAGTGGGGATGGTGGCCTATGAGGTGACGAAGTTAGGTTCTTTCAAATGGAAGTTAACTCTGAAACCAAATAATGCTAGATTAACTTTAGGCACAAAATTTTGAAGCCTGACTTCTTCCCAATCAAAACATTAAAAAATTAGGAAAATCTGTGCAAACTGCAAGACCACCAGCTCACTGCGGTTTTGTAAAAGAGGTGGAAGTGACCTACTGAAATAAGCTTGGAAAACTGAGCAAAATTTCCCTCTTTCTGTTATGAGTTGGAATAGCTGCAAGCACAACGTGGCATTTGGGGAGATATTCAGGCATCTAAGCATATGTGACTGGTGCAATTTCAGATGATTTCTGGTACTCAAAACACCCGTGCGGGCTGACAGGTATATGGGAAATCCATGTACTTCTGCAACAAGGTAGGAGAGTGGTAGGACATCTAAATTGTACTGGACATATATGTTCAGGCACCCAGGTCACTCCCTAGGCGTCTTCAAGCGGGACTAACACGGCAGCTTGCCCTCATGCTTTTAGAAATCCATCCCTGAATAGCTTCACTGTATCCCAAAAGGTGATTAACAGGCCTGAGGTGAACTAGCGCAAGGGTTGAGCAGCATAGCTATGTGATTGAATTCCCAACCCCAGGCTCATTCATGTTTTCCTGCTAGCATGCACATTTTATACCCCAAATCGCTGTGGGAGAATGCACTAAGCCAAACCCTACGGTTCCCTGGTGGGGATGGGAGCTGAACCAGAGCTTTGGAAATGTACCCTCTTCCCTGGCAGGGAGATCTGACCCATTGCCACTCCCGGTTTGTCCCTCACACATTTGTTCCAGCTGCCCCTTCTCTCCCCAGAGGTTTCTGCTGTCTCAGGTCTGTTGTTTTGCTTGTTTAACCACTCTACCAAATGTGTAAAATACTCCAGCTTTGCACATCTATGTGTACTGAGACAAAACGCCTTGGGGTTTTTTATGCCAGAAGTGGTCTAAACTGATTTTCTGTGACTGCCTTGATACAGATTAAGAGCCCTGGGGAAGGCAGCTCCTATCTGCTCCAGGGTGCCGAGGGTGATGTGGGATGTCCTCTCCCACCCGCTCAGCTGGGATGCAGGGCTGAGCCTGGGGTGAGCCCCAGCACCCACTGGCTGCCAGCTGCCTCCTCTGTGCTGGAAGCCAGCAGCTCTTTGGGTGCTCCCACTCCTAAGGCTCCATACGGCTGGAAAGCCACCGTGTCAGTCAGGGAGAGAAGCGTTATTCCTCGGATCAAAGTCAGGATTTGTTTCCTGTTCTGAGTCACAGCTAGAATTATTGCTCTATATCTTATCCGTCATATTAAAGTTTTGAGTGACTCTAACTCAAAATAAAACACTTAAACTAGTGCAATTAATGCTTTTAACACATTTCAGCATTCAAAATGATTATCCTTGNAAAAAAAAAAAGAAGAGACACTGAGACTTTAACTTTATTTCAAGCATTAAACCATGTATAAATTATAAGGATTCTGGACAAGGGGATTATAATGTGATCTCAAATTATTAAAAGGCTTTAACACGCTAAGAGAGTTCTCAGCCTTTGGCGCTGCTAACGTAGAATGTTTCAGTAATGCTTAAACAACTTTTCTGCAGATCCTCCTTTTTTATTTTCTTTGATCATATTTCTGTCTTCATAGCAGTAAATGGAAAAGTTACAAGCAGAGCACCAGAATGCCTGGGCTGGCCAGGCACTAAAACAAAGAACCCTGGCTTCAAATCATGTCATTTAGTTGTCTCCCAATTGCCTCTCAGCTATCGAAACTCTCAGCTATTGAAGGCTAAGACATGTTGTCCTGCTGCTTAAGAAAAGGGTGAAATACTGGTATGGCTTTCCAGAGCATTTGCCACTGGGAAAGGTCAAGAACCTCCGCAGTTAAATAAACCAAAATAACCTCAAATCCTTGATGGCCAAATTAGATGATAATTAAGAAAACCCATCACACTCATACAGCACGGCATTGTCTGTGTAGACAAGCAAACGAGGAAGCAGAAAGCAGAAGACTTCATCCTCTGAATTTCCCCTGGGAAATGGGGATTCTTCCCAGATATGGAGGACAGGCCATCACCGGGGAAGCTGGGATGAGCCAGGGATTGAAGCTACAGTCAGGCTGAAGGTGGAGTATCCCAAGGAGGCCAGGATAGCTCCACTAGCAGGATAGCTGCTTCCCCAGCAAAAGAAAAGGGGCTAAAAACCCCAGGATGAGATCAGCAGTGACTGGGAAACCCCTGGGTGAACTCATGTATCTGAGAGTAGGGCAAGCAAGTCAGATGATAACTTCCACCCCAGGCAATCCATGGAGAAACTAGGGCAAAAAGACTTTACAGAGCACAAATGTAACCTCTGCTTTTGTGCAGGTTATCAAAAGCGTGCAGGGACAGATTGTGAAACACTGGGAAATTCGTGGTCAAGGCAAGATGTAGAGAATCAAACACACGGGGGCCAGAAGACTTCTACAACCAGGAAGCTGTAGTGAAGCTGCTGTATTGTTGACTGCAGAAGGACCTCAACACACAGAGCGCGGAACTCTTTTTGGATAACTGACAGCTCTTTTAGACACCAAAATTGAAGGTCTGGACATATAGCCACCTTTGCTGTCTTTATCACACCAAACATCTTCCACAGTGACTATAATGAGCACCTGTAGTAGTTTTCTACCTCTTTTCTGCAAGACATTCAAGCACAGGAGGATACCTGAAGCAGATCCTATTGCTTGTGTCCTTCATAAAAGAACTGCTGGGCCATCACAAAACAGCGTAGCTTAAATGCTGTGATCTTTCTATAGCTATCATTCATTAATGTGGCACCTTGCCTTCCTCTGCTTCATGGTTATATCTTTCAAAATGAGGCCAATGACAGCATGGACAATAACTGAACACACAGGTCTTTCATTGTGTAATATGCCGAACAAGAAGTACACCTTTGTGCCATACATCTTCTCTGTGGTTCCAAAGCTTAAAGCAAATATGAATAAATTTAACTCTGCTCCATTCCTAGGGGGGCAGATTTCTCTCTGTTTTGTACAGAGGTAAAGCTAGGCACAAAGGGCAAGATTTTCAAAGATACCAAAGTGCCTGAAGATGGAGAAATGCCTTTTGGGATTTGCAAAAGTGCTTATGCAGAGCAGGTACTTGCCTCCCACTGAGATCAGTGTTTTGCATCTGTTCAACAGATGCAAATCTGACAGCTGGCTCTGTTAGAACAATATTTGCTGAGGGTAAACCAACTGCGTACAACAGAGAACGGATACAGGACCCATGCTCCACTTTCCTCCTGAGACAGGACCGAAGTGACATTCACGTGATGCAGGGATCTCGTACTTCTGTCTACAAGTGGCTTCTACCCACCGTTGATCAGGCTGTGCCACGCTTGGCTGCTCTCTTGCCATAACCCCACCCTCTCCAGTCCCCCAGGGGAACCTTCTGCTATTTTTCCTAAAGCAACTGCCCTTGGCAACATTGTCTGCCTTTTCCTGCAGCAGTCTTTCAGCATCCGGTCACGGATTAGCCTTCTGTTTGAAATAGCTACTTTATCTTTTAATGTCTGAAGATCTAAATAAATTTGAATGCATCTATTTGAGGTATCCAGCCTTTGGCACCTTCAGAAAAGGGTATCCAGAAGCTCCTGGACTGGGCTACTGGAGACTCATATTCAATCCCATCATGTGCTGATGATTTTCCATCAGAATTTAGCAACTGACCTAGGAAGAATTAATTCACAAAACGACTGGGATATGTAATGTAAAGGCTTGCATACCAGCAAAATTCCAGTTGTTCAGGCTGTGTGTGGAGATGCCATGAACTGCCTTTGCCTGCTACTACCACACAGTTTGACAGCTGTGTGACAGCTAAGTCTGCCGTTGGGGATTGGGAGGCACCAAGCCCACAGGTGTGCTCAGGACACAGGTAGCGTACGTCTGCAAAATCAGAGTCCCGAAAGCAGGGGGACAGCAGCCCTCACGTGAAACAGTGCCCAAGCAGCAGCTCCTGCCCACAGCCCTACTGTTACAGCCCCCTCTCGGAGATGGAGAAGACTCAGATCCACTTCGCTCTTTCCTCAGAAAGGATTCAAACCAACATGTCCAACCTCCAGTGAAAGGAAAATCTAGCAAGCAGTCAGAGGATGCAAGAGTGAACATCAGTCTGGAGCCAAGCAGACGGTAACGGGGACACCCAAATTCCTGTCCCTCTCCTGCAGCCTGTCTGTGTACTTTGACCAAGGGCTATTTAATGCGGTGTTCAGCTTTATGATAGTAATTTGCATTTTATGAGTAATCTGAAGTAAACATGTACCTCTACCTATGATCTCGGCCAAATGAGGATTTTCGTATGGAAACAGTGAGAGAGTCTAGACAGCTTCGGTGCTGTGCCTTTTCGTGTGCTTGTGACAGAGTTTGTTGGCTTGAGGGCTTGTGTTACCGACAGAGCTAAACCCGCTCCAGCCCTCCCAGGCTAGAGCGTTGGTGCTGTAATGCTGAACAGGATGCTTACTACTGAAAAGCACACTCTGAGAGCAAGGAGTGAAAACAACAATTGAAAAACAGCCTACAGCAAAATTCATTACCTGTGGATTCAGTGCTAATGTTCCAGGGTTATACATGCTGTTCAGTATTTTATCTGCAGTCACACCAGATATGCGAGCTCCCAAGAAAACATCTCTCTTTGCCATGAAATGTCTAGTACTTCATGTTTAGACAGAAGGAAAGGCAAATAAATTTAGAAAAACGTTCTATGCCTCACTTTTGTGGTAACTGAAACAAAACCCCAAGTACACTGAGAAGGGATGCTCCTCAGTGCCTGCACATGGGCTGGCTCAGCGCTGGGTTCAAAGGCGAGCGCATTGCTAGTGCACAGCGTGGCGTGCATGGGAACGGGCCACTCGCTGGCAAGCCTTCCTCCTTTGTTGAGGCACTCGCTAGCTCAAAGGAAATTTGGATGACTGAGAATGCAATATTGAAAAATAAGCAAAGAGCTTTAATTACATACTCATCACTGTACTTTATAAATGTCAAAGAGACACTGTCAAATTCAAAACACATTTGAAAACACAATTTTGCTATTGATATTCTTTGTTTTAAAAGCTAGAAAAAATTTAAGACGTATTTACTTTTCTCTGTCAATTGTGTTTATTCATTGTTAAGGATTTATATACTTAATTCATTGTGAACAGTAAAACAAGTTGTTTCTCCATTCCTCCTCTCTTTCTCCTGTTTTCTGTTTACTGGAAAGAAACAACACAAAGCCTTTTCATTTGTAAATCCTTTATGGTTATAATCTTTAAGATTTCTTTGAGGAAAAACTTGTCTGTTTCTGTTGAGCTCTCTGTCTATACCTCTACACACAGAGAGACACAGAAATACAGAAAAGTTATTTTGAATTTGCACAACCTGATGGCCACACCTGTTTCCATGTTCCAGAGGGCTCCAGTCACCAGCAGAGAGGAGGTTCCATGGCAAAGCAAGAAGGAAAAGCAAATACTAGCACTAACTGCAGTCCTCTACCTCAGCATATGATAAGCGATCAAGGCAAAATAGGTAATGAAATCTTGCTACAGTTATTAAAGCCTCAACTAACAAAAGCCACTCAAAGAAAAACACTTCTTAACTTAAATTCATGTGTTAGCACCTGATCTTGTCCATGACACAGCACATGTGCAGATTAAAAGTCAGAAAAGCAGAGAGAAATCCTTTTTCATTCATGTTGCTTACAGATGATTAGAGCAAAAAATCTGTTCCCAATCTAGTTCCAGTCAAAATGACGGAACATTCTTTTGATTTGATGACACTAAGAGACATTAAGTGATATAAATTGGGCAATTTCATCTTCCAAACACAGAACCATCACAATTTTGGCAGTTTGATATAGGAATGGTTTAAAATGAGGCCCTGGATTAATCACTTTTGGAACCAATTTTCTCCCGACCTCTCCCAACTCCCTCCCCTCTGCCACCAACTCAGTGAAACCGTTTCTTGGCAGGGTGGGCTGCTCCAGGCTCCCCAGCCATGGAGAACATATACATCAGGATGTTTCTTTGCTCTGTTTATTAAAGATTCCACAAGCTTGCCCCAGGCAGGAGATTGTATAATTTTGCTGACGAACAGTGCATGCTGCTATCCACCGTTGTTGGCTGCAAATCTGTCCCAGCATCATCAGAGTCTTTAGGTGGACTTCATCAGTTGTAGTCATCTTATCAGCTAGGCACAGCCTCTCCTAATGGCTTGATAAATATTCTGGCATCCCGGTATCACTATCAAGAGATTCAAATCATGCCCAGTACTTACTGCTGCTGTTACTACAGGGTTATTGCCAGTGACTCTTTCACTTATCTCTGTAACCAGAGACATTGAATAGTTCTTTTTATGTCTCCACTCCTGGTCACTGAGAGCTGAATTCATAACGAACTGTCCTCCACCTGCATGGGAAAGCACATTGCCCATGTGAAATTTGAAGAACAGATTTAGTCTGTGTGAGAAATACATTCCCACAATCCTATCCCTAGCTTGCTCATGTAAATGTGTGCTGCACCTGATTTTTGAATTTCTGACTTAGAAACACCGTATGTCAACTCTCTCACATGGCCACCCTGTGCTTGGCATGGGCCTCAAGGCAGACACAGGTGAAATAATTTATTTTGTTTTTTTTTTTACACTCCCTGCATCCCAAGCTAACAAAATATGTATGATAATGGTTTTGGTTTCAGAGGAATATGATGGTTGTGCTAATGACTTTCAAGCTTTCTTGTCGTAAGCCTCCATCTATAATCCTTCTCCCATCCAGCTGGGCTCTAGCTAAGATGTTCTTCCCCAGATAAAATGATCGTGATGCCTGTCTGAGTCTCAGTGCTCTAATACCAAATCAGGGAGAAGAACGAGGTCACAAATAGAGCGTACTTTACTGCCATTTGGGGATATCCAAGTGAAATCCCTTAAGATTAAATCCTGGTACCACTGAGAAAAGAGTAAAATTCACCAGATCAGGGAGGGTTTACATGTAACCTGTAGCACTGTCTAGTGCTATAGGCAATCTAGCCCCCAGTTTTTCTGAGATAACCAGGGCAGTTAAGGTGAAGATGTGTGGTTTTCAATTTCTTTTTTTTTTTTCCTTTTTCAGTGGCTCATATCCAGCATGGGAGGACTGAGAGGAACACCATGTAGTAAAGGAGGCAAAGGCAAAATGGTTTCTGTGGTCTGCCCTGACGTGGAAACAATGAGGAGATGGGTTGAAGGGATGTGAGAAGGGTGGAGCAGAACAGTGGTGTGGGAGAGAAAAGAAGTGAGATGAACCAAGATAACAAATTAAAGGAAAAGTGAGTCAGGGAAGAGAAAATAGAAGTTGGGTAAGACGGGAAAGAGTCAAGAAAAGAAGGAACATGTAAGACTGAAGCAAAAGAAAAAATACAAAGCACAGATGAAGAAATAAGGCTTATGTTGGAGCCTTTTTCAATTTTGTGTTAGACTAGCACAATAAACCATGTACCTCAGCACGTGACATCATGTGGCCACATGCCATGCAAAGATGACTGACAGGTTAATCAACTGACATCGCAAGAAACAGACATGCAGAAGAAAATCATATTTAAGCTGACAGGATAATTACTTTCACTGTCCCTCATACAGGCCCCCTCAGGCAGGAACCTGACTCCCAGACCGAAAGATAGGGAGAACTATCACCACATACAGAAGTATTTTTCTCCCTTGTTACATTCTGAGGCATTTCTTCCATTCTTTGAGTCGGAAAACCATGAGAACGGAATGTATTCTATGATCAACATGTAGCCAGGATGAGTATTTCCAGCACCAGAGAATCATTTAATAACATCTGCAATCAAGATGTCTCGGGAAGATGGTTTTTTTTTAAATCTGCACCCTCTGTAATTCTTGTGGTTGATACAGAGAGCTGTTTATATTACGCAGGAGTTTCACTTGAAGAATGGAAACAGGCACTGGTATAGCCAATCTTTCCCTTCCTTCCAAGGCTTCCTGTTGTGATGGGACCCAGTTGTGAGAGACGAGAAAAATTGCAACTGCCCTGTGGGAAGCCCCTCTAAGTTGCGACTACTTGGTGCTTTTCAGATCCAAACCCAGTGTGAACACTGATAACCATCATTCGATGATTTGAGGTTATAACAATTGATGTGCCAAGTTCAATTTGAGTTCTGGTAGCGCCTTTCACTTTCACCAGAGTTAAGACCTGCCTTTGATTATAATTACATTAGCTAGCAAGGGAAGTGATGCATCATTATGAAGCTCATAAAAGAAAAAAATACTAGAGTTTCTATGCACAAATAAGCTATCTGCAATTTTTTTCCAAATTCAATTTGTGATGCAGAATGTGCATTTGCTTTCAGAACAGTGAAGTTAAAGAACTGGCAGCTGAAATCAGCTTGTGTACAAGCCTCTACTGTACTGTTGATTTTGCTTCATATGCTCAGACAGGTGACATCTTCCAACTGTGGAATGTCGGGCATGTATCTGACATTTTTGCTTTGTCCAAAGTTAAGTCAAAGAGACAGAGCAGAGATATGATAGACACTGAAGCTTCCAGCACGTTTCCACCACAACACTCATGCACAGTGTCCCATGCTTGTATGGTGTAGATGTCAGATAAGGAAATATGTGCATTTTTCCACTTTTTTCTGTAACGAAGAACCAGCCTTGACTTGGGTTCCTCTCTCCCACCCGCTGCTTCCTGTGCCTTGTGCAGATGGGGATACCAACGTCACTCCTTCGTGCGCTGCCAACTCCTCCCACACGCCTCAGCCCTCCCAGCTCTGCCTGCGCCGCTCAAAGAGATCCTCAGCAGATTCTCCCCACCCTGGACTGGTGCCACACAGGCTTGACTTGAGATGCAGACAGACAAGGAAATCTTGTCTAAGTAGAAAACACCACCACCCACCCTCCACAAGTCAGTCAGGCTCTGGGATAGACAAAACTCAGCTGCTTCACCTCCATCCACTTCAGCTCTCTCCACAAATTCCTTCTGAATAATGAAATAGAGGAAAACACCCTTGATACGAGACTGCTTGTCCTATCAGACGCTACAGAACTGCAGAATAGTAAGCTCTTCTTTGATGCCCACCTCCCCCCACCTGCATCTAAGTTTAGCCTTTATAATCACACAGATCAGCCTTTCAGAACAGGAGGAGAGGGGCTCGGAGGCAAATTACAAACCACAGCAGGATATTTTCTCCACATAAATGTTCCCAACCTTAGAGTGATCAGCCAAGCCTTCGGAGAGATGCACCACCAGTCAACATGTCATGGCAAAATCTGACAGTACAGAGTGTTTGGCTGTTTATTCAGAGAATATATTTGAATAATGAGTACATTCAAGAAACCATGCTGCTGCTGCGCTCATGGAAAAAAGAGCAAAAGGCTAACTTTGCCAAATAAATTATGTGTTGCAAATTATTCTTTTTCCTCAGAGCTCTGTGTGTCCCAGGAGTAAAGAGCTAGCAAAGAAACTCTTTACCCAGGCAAGTGGTAACTTGGTAAACAGGATTTCCAGCTCAGAATTCAAATGTGAGGACAAGCAGAAGTATCTTGTTTCCAGTGTACAAATACAGGCAGTAGAGATTCTTTCAGAAAAAAAATGTATGGAGAACATGCAGGACACTCAACACAGAACCTTCCTTTCATCAGAGAAGAAGCTATTTTCAAAATTTATGAACGCTAAGTTAGAATTGTGTGCACATTTACTGGGATAGAGAGCATTTTCTCCACTTATGTTGTCTTCAGCTTAGCTATCCCTCGAGGATCCAGGTGTAACATTGCTGAAATTCTCTAGGCTTTGCTTGAAGGCCTGAAAGTTGCATTCTCTTTCCTTCTCCATAAAAACATCCACAATGAGCTTTTTGTGGGCACTTACACTGTTTTTTTCTTTTCAAAACCTGGTTGCTATGTGAATTTCTTGGTTTTGACATCTCAGATTTCCTACACAGCCAGTAAGTGGAATTTACCCATTTGTGGTCCAAGAGGTAGCAGTTGTGAGATCTTCCAGAAGATAGCCTAAGTCTTCTGAATGCAGCAATTAACTTAGAAATTTAACTTAGAAGTTTTTTTTACTAAACATCATATTCCCTCTGGACTTTTATCCTTTTTCCTTACGTTTTCTTTATGAGTAAATTCCCTCTTTTGCACCACTTCTAGATGACTGTCTTCCTTCTAGCTTCTATATAGGCAAGGCCAAGAGTACCTGTACTCTCAGTGTCTTTCTCTATTACTTTGCTTTCCCTTTTCCTTTCCTTCCATTTCATACCTATACCAAATGCAGAGGGAGAAAGTCACTGACAAAAATTACCATTTTGTTCTTTGCCTTCCACAGTTCTCTGTAGCCCGGGGCCATGCCTGGAGCCACTGGCAGACACCACACAGCAGAGCAAGCATGAGTAGCCAGAGTAGTTTCCACAGTTGTTGTGATGTCTCCAGCTCCAGTTTGACAGGATGGATATAGGGCTAGGTCACTCACAAAGTCCTGGCAAATGCAGCTTCCAGTGCTTCTTCAGAGACAGATTATCACACACTGCTTGTTTCCCTTCTGGCCTGTGAAGACATCCTTCACAATTTCAATGACCCTGACCAGATGTCTGAGCTCAAACGCTGTGTACAGCACCCTACTGTTCACCTTCCCCTCCTACTTCACAGCTAAATATGATAAAATAAGGTGCTTGAGGTTAGATTCCAAAGGGAGCTATCAGTCACTCTACTTTCAAAGGTGACTCTTGTTTCATAAGTGTCTCTGCTTACGAGACTACTTCAAGATTTGGAGTTATTTTTTTCCCACTCTTGCAGATTGTGGTCTGTAGATGCTGATGTCAAGGCATTTTTTCCTGAATAAAGGCTTACAGAAATTAGATTGTTTCCTTATGCCAAAGGACATCCAGTATCCTCTAGCCCATTTCATTGTATTTCACTGTTCGTCTACAACTGTGCTTCTCATTTATACAATCTTCCTGTGTGGCCTCTCCTATGCTTCCTTACATGGCTGTTATCACACGCCTGCCAAGTCAGGCTCTACTGGATGGCTAGTGCTAATGGAGTTGAGCACTTTCTGTCATCCAGTGGTACATTGGCTCTGAAAATGAGAATATGGATTGCTTAGGAAAAAAAATGATATGACTGATTATTTTTAGTTTATGCTTCTGATGCAATGGATGAAGCAGCTCACAAAAGGCATGATTACTGCTGAGCAAGAACAATGAAGAAGTATTATTTGTGTGCAGACTTCCCCACAGACTCTATCTTTGACGCCAGCTTAAAATGTTCCCAGTCACTGATGCATGGAAAATGTTCAGGATGCAGTAGACAGTTCTAAAAACACCAGAACCAATCACCTGGGAAACAAGAAAAACAGAAAGTCAAGTCAGAAAGTATTTCAGCTATTAAACAAACACCACCCACCTGTAGGCGAGTGGCGAGCAGCCTGAAGCAATATGTGTAAATCCTTTTTAGGAGTTCCAATATTTTTTTTTAAATGTAAGGGAAAGAATCGGTTCCTCTCATATTCTCTGTGTGATACTTAAAATCTGCTGTGCAATGGTAAAACTACAGCCTTCAACCCAAGTTATTCAATATCATTTTTAAGTTGATGCTAAAATATATGTTCATGAATCAAGTTGGGGAGAAATAAGAATTAATCTAACTTGATAGAAAAACTCAAACCCTAAATTGGGGACAAATGAGAGATATGCTTCTCATGCTTCAACCTCAGTCCCAGGAGACCTGAAGCCCTGCTAAAATAATCAGTAACAACTATTGCAGTTTTGGAAATACAAACCCAAATCTGAGGATAACGTAGGAGGGCCAGGCCTGAACTCTTTCAAATGGTATCCAAGAGGTCAGTTATCTCTCCATTGAGTTTGCTCTTTTCTTAGATTGGTTCAGAAAATAGTTTCCCTTCAAGTAATATTAAAAATTTGCATTCTTTTAAAATAAAACGGGTCCAGGGAGAGGGGTGCCTAGTGCGAATGCCTCAGTCTGCCTGATGCAAAACTTTGTGTGGCATTAAACTATCTGGGTGCTATTTGATACAAGCAATCATCTAAAAAGAAGAGACGAAAGTGATTGTCAGGGTAACTTTTTGGTCACTGAGAAAAAAGGGATATCACTGCACCACGCTTACCTACAGGCTGTCTCGATACTGGCCAGATAAAGTTGCTTGGGCTCCTTATACCACCTTTCCTTACAGGGAAGATAAGGAAACTCTCACTGCTGGCTGTGGGGAGGATAAGGGCTGAAATGTTGTGCGTCTGAGTCCTGGGGGTGGAAAGCGTGTTTGGGGTGACTTTATGTTTTTCTGTTATCACAGACAGAACAGAACATAGTCTCACAAAGTGATTTGTGTGCATCTGCATGGCCATGTATGGCCAAAGTTTTAAATCATTGCTTCCACTCCCAAGCGCCTCTCATTCTGGTATTCTGGGGGCAGTGGAGAGGTTATAAGTGCTCAGCCCATCTGATAATTAAGCCCCTGAGAAAGCCATTCATTTCGAATTTCCCAGAATGGGGGCACCTGAAAATCACGGCACTAATGGCAAATGTGGTTTCAAATGTATAACAATTGTGTTTTGGTTTGTTTCAAAGTGTGTATACAAACCACAATAGAGAATTACCCCTTCATTAACACCAGTAAAAGTGATGATAATAATAACCCTTCAGTGCTGTTTCTAAAAGGGAATTGCTCAAGGTTAAGAGAGGTAACCTTTGAACTGGTGTATGTTTTCAAACCAGAAAGATTACAAGGTCAAAGTTGAAAAGTATATATTTTAAATAGCACCAGATGGCTGTGGTGCAAACACAAGGCTGAATTCAAACTGCTGTGCAGTTAAAGCACATGCACTCACTGGGACCCCACGGGTGAATTACAGCCTCTGTGTACGCTGGGGCTGTCCATTATCTGACATATACCTACGCCTGCTCAGTATTTTGCCAGGGATGACTTTTCTTTCTTAATGACTGTTAGATGAATAGGGCCAATTCTTCAACCACGAGAGCCATTCCCAGGGCCTGTGATGAGAATTGGGTGCGTATCCAAGGACAGAGGTTAGCCCACAGCCCAGTGGTTTTCAACTTTTTTGATTTGTTGGACCCCTTACTAATTCACTCGGAGAAGTGGAAACCCCAGTGAAAATTAGCACATGTGGATTGCTATAGAATATTTATGAGCTTGGTTTTGACAGTCACCTTTTACAAACAATTTCAAAGTTCTCTGCAGACCCCAAACTGAGACCATCACTGAAAAAGCCTCTTTTGCACTCCATCTAGTCCTCCCTTTGCAAAATCTGGTAGTTTACCTTAAAAACATCCTCTCCCAGTTTCACTGCTTACCAAAATGAATGCAGCTGTACAGATTTGATTTTACCTCACACAGTCATTTGAAGGTTAACCTAATTTCTTTTGCTCTTTAGTTCTCACATTTGTATGTCAGCAGATATTTGGTTTGCTTCCTCCCCCTCTCCCCAGTCATTTTTCTCTCAGACAGCTGTGCAAAACTAGCTGTAAATTATTTGGTAATCACTCAGGACTTTTTTTCCTGGGCTTATGCTGTGGCATTATTCTATCAGCTTGTTGTCTAATCTGAAAAACTCTTTTTCCATGTGGGAAGCATTCCATATGTTGATCAACTAGATTTATTGCCTATTAAATTGACAGTTTATGTGGAATAATAATCACGATGAGGTATCTAGATTATGTGCTATATGGCCTCAATTCTTTCCCAATCAGTCTTTATTCTCTCATCTCTTATAGCCTTCCCTTGCTTAGGATGCTGAAGACATCTCCTCCATCTGCTGCAGAGATCCCTTAAAATATGAAGTCAGAACTGAGAGTCAAGAGCAGCCTTCTTACAAGCTCTGCAAGCTATTATCCTTTTTTAAATATTCTTTTTTATAGTCTCCCTGCTTATTTCATTTTTTTGATTGTTTGATTGCAAGCACATTGAAAAGAGTCCATTTGTATCACTGTGTTTGTACCTCACATGCAACAATAAAGTCTTTGAGTACTACTGGAATATAAATATTAAAGAAGGAGAAGAAGGATTCCTCGGATCGGGGGTTTTTTTCAATACCTGTTTGTGCCCTCCATCACTACTCTGATATGATTGGGTTCACTAACAGGTGAATAATACAATGTGAAGCCATGAAAGATGCAAAATTTTCATTGCATAAAAAGTAATTTTGTTGAGAGGAAGGCTGTGGCCATACTCAGAAAACAACACAAACAGAATGAATTATTATTCCCTGCAAAATTATAAAACCTTTGAGTTTGCAAGTGGAAATTTTGTATCTCAAAACACCACATTACTTGTGAAATTAAAATTCTTTTCTAGTTATTTTGCACATCTCTTCAATTCCTAGCACTATTTTATAGCACATGCATCAGGCTTGCATATTTAATAACCATGTCAAACTATGCCCTCTATTGTACCAGCCTGTTTATTCATTTCACCAGTTCTTGTCACATAGGATTAGAATAAAGTGAGGAATTCTATTTGTCATCTAGAATTCTTAGTAGCCCAAACTAGTCCTTACTTTTGTATTTGCATAAAAGTAGTCTTATTGTCACATGTTTAAACATTTTCATTTTAATCCTACTCCTTTCCCAAGAATATAAAAATTTTAGTAAATCCTCTTATTTTGCTTTCAAATGTTCCAGGGCAAGAACTTGCGACACTGATCCCAAGTGGTGCTCTCCAGGGGCTCAGTATTGGGGCCAGATCTCTTTAATAGCCTTAGCAGTGATCTAGACGAGGGGACTGAGTGCACCCTCAGTAAGTTTGCAGACAACACCAAGTTTAGCAGGAGTGTGGCTCTGCCTGAGGGTAGGCAGGCTCCACAGAGGGATCTGGACAGGCTGGATCGATGGGCCGAGGCCAATGGCATGAAGTTCAACAAAGCCAAATGCCGGGTCCTGCACTTGGGTCACAACAACCCCAAGCAGCGCTACAGGCTTGGGGAAGAGTGGCTGGAGAGCTCCTTGGTGGAAAAGGACCTGGGGGTGTTGGTCGGCTGCTGGCTGAATGTGAGCCAGCAGTGTGCCCGGGTGGCCAAGAACGCCAATAGCATCCTGGCCTGTATCAGGAATAGCGTGGCCAGCAGGACAAGGGAAGTGATCGTCCCTCTGTACTCAGCACTAGTGAGGCCCCACCTCAAATACTGCGATCAGTTTTGGGCCCCTCACTACAAGAAAGATATTGAGGTGCTGGAGCGAGTGCTGATGAAGTGTCTAGGGCACAAGTCTTATGAGGAGCAGATGAGGGAACTGGTGGTGTTTAGCCTGGAGAAAAGGAGGCTGAGGGGAGACCTTATTGCTCTCTACAACTACCTGAAAGGAGGTTGTAGAAAGGTGGGGGTTGGTCTCTTCTCCCAAGTAACGTGATAGGACAAGAAGAAATGGCCTAAGTTGCACCAGTGGAGGTTTCAATTGGGTATTAGGAAAAATTTCTTCACTGAAAGGGTTGTCAAGCATTGGGACAGGCTGCCCAGGGAAGTGGTTGACTCCCCATCCCTGGAGGTATTTAAAAGATGTGTAGATGTGGTGCTGAGGGACATGGTTTAGGGATGGACTTGGCAGCGCTAGGTTTATGGTTGGACTTGGTGATCTTAAAAGTCTTTTCCAACCTAAACAATTCTATGATTCTGTATTTCTAAGAATCTTGATGCTATAGTGAAGTCCATGACTTGAGCCATAAGTGACTTTTTTCTGAGCAATTCTGAGGTGGTTTTTTTGTTCTATTCACTGTAGTTGGAACATGTTCTGTATGCCAGTGTAATGACAAGGGGTTTCTGCTCACTTTCAGATAAATTACTTTTATTGATGGTAGGACATGCATGTAAAAATCCTACAACTAGTTCTTGTTATTCCTCTAAGAGAAGTACTCACAAAAAAAAAAACCAGTCAAAGCACCCATACATTAAAATCACAAATATTATCAATAAATACTTATCTTCATTATGGTTTGAACTTGCATCTGTTTTCATTCTGAAGGTAAGCCTGGAGTAACTCCCCTGAAATGAGGGGAGTTTCATACCCAAAATAAAACCACAGTAAGATCTTAATCTAGCCGTGTATCTCAAAGTGCAGAGGTGAAGATATATATGATATGTATTTTCACATGATTTTATGTGCTGGAACATTTTAAAGTAGATAAGTAAATAATTCATATATTGTGTTATTCATCTATTCCCTACAGAATTTAATAACTCTAAATAGGTCTCTTGGAGAAGGAAAAGGCTCATACCTTAAGACTAAAGTAACTTGTGTAGAATTGTAATCAGAGAGATTAGCTAATGTTAGCATGCATCCTGCATATCATAAATGTGGTTTCAAGGTTATTCAGCAATTGAAGAGAGCTAGATTTCGTTATCTGACCTTCTAAAGAAATCAGCCATACTAAAAAGGATAGTAACATTTTTTTGAATTCTATTGTCAAGCTCTTTTTTCACACAAGTACATTGCTACAGCATCTAACACTGCTTTCAAAATGAACATGCCTTAAAAATTGTACTCCTTAATTTTTTTCTTGACTTTATGTATGCAAATGAAGAGAGACTTGTCAACAAGCTGTCATTTACTCGCAGGTGAATCCTAGGTACCTGCTGTATGAACCTTGTGACATCACCATTGGCAAACTTTTCCCCAAGGCTACACAAATGTACTTGCTTTCTTTCCTTAAAAGAATACCATGTGATACAGCTGAAGAGATTTTATACAATATCTTTGGAATTGTGACACTTCATTTAAATGCATTAATTATTTTAAGGCGTTATAACTGCATCAACATAGCTATCTATTAGTACAAGATGATATGTTCCCAAGGCTTTTACAGCTCCAGGTTTCCAACAAGACTGTACTGGAAGTCCTCTGCGCAAAACTGTGCACAGGATATGAGGGATAATTAGTTTAAGATGATTAGCCATTGCCCTTTAAAGTCTCTGCCCAGAGGTTCTATGATTTTTTTCCCGGCTCCTGCAAATCTCTACTATAGCAAACTTCCAGTATCGCCACGTCAAACTGTACTACCTCCCTGATGCTGTCTTCTTGCAGCAGCCACAGAAGCTTCTGGAAAGAGCTCTATAGCTCCATGTTCCTCCTACATGCAACACCTAAACTTTTAGAACAATAGGACTATGACGCTTCATATCCATGAGAACAAGTGTCAGCAAATAGAAGGGGACTTTTTCTACCTTGTATGTTGTCCACCCAGCCTACAGAAGACAAAGATTTTGCATGTTATGAGAGTGTAAGGATTGGCTATAACTGCAGTTTGCTTCACCATTGTCTGCTGGAGATGCCCTGCAAACGTCAACCCAGGACAGCCCATTCTGTTTCACTAGGAATCTGCTAGCACCAAAATTCATATTGACTTTTAACTGGCACCTTAATGGGACACACCCCAATATCCAAATTTGGCTAGAGTCGTGGACATCTGGATTTATGTGGATGTGTTGCCTGTTAGATGTACCTGAATTTTCACTGGGCACCAGACAAGTTTAAATTCAAATCAATTAGTATTACATTAGCAAAATAGTTAAACTATTAACTGCAAAATCTAAAAAGAAAATAAATGAAGTAAACACAATGACAGAATCAACAAATCTTTGAGTCTGGAAGGGATCTCTGGAGATCATCTCATTGAATGCCTCTCCTCAGAGCAGGGTCAGCTAGAGCAAGTTGCTTAAGATTGTGTGCAGTTGGTCTTTGGAGATGTTTGAGGACGGAGACTCCACAACCTCTCTGGGCAACCCGTGCCAGTGTTTTGTCACCCCCACAGTAAAAAAGTTTTTACCTATGCTCAAATGGAATTTCCTGTGTTTCAGTTTGTGCGCATTGCCTCTTGTCCTGTCACTGGGCACCACTGAGAATTGTCTAGCGACATCTTTATTTCACCTGTCAGGTATTTATACATATTGATAAGATTCCCCTGTGCCCCTCTTCTCCCAGCTGGACAGTCACAGTCCCAGCATTCTCTGCCTCTTGTCATATGACAGATGCTGCAGTCCCTTAATCATCTTTGTGGGCTTCTGCTGGACTTGCTCCAGTATGTCCATATCTCTCATACTGGGGACGCCAGACCTGGACCTAGCACTCCAGATATGTCTCATCCGTGCTGAATAGAGGGGAAGGATCACCTCCCTGGACCTGATGTTCCTCACGCAACCCAGGCCACTGTTGGCCTTCCTTGCTGCAAGAGCGTATTCTTGTTTAACTTGCCATCTACCAGGACCTCCAGCTCCTTGGACACAGTAGTAACATTTTCTTTTTCCTAGCTCTCAGATGTCTCCCCTGATCTCCATGAACTCTCAAGGATTACCAAGAATGAGCCCACAATGACATTGTCCAGCTCCCTCAGCACTTGTGGGTGTATTCCATCAGGCCCCATAGAGTTGTCCATGTCCTATTTGTTTAAACATTCCCTGAGCTGATCCTTCTGCACGAAGGGTAAGCCTTCTTGGTCCAGACTTTCCCACTAGGCTCAGGGACTTGGGATTCCTGAAGGCCAGCCTTTCCAGTAAAGAGGTGAAAGAGGTACCTTCCCTGTCCACCAAATCTCATGTCCAATTCAGCTATGGACCAACATTTTCCCTTGCCTTCCTTTTACTGTTGTTATAGCTGTAGAAGCCTTTCTTGTTGCCTTTCATGTCCCTTGCCAGACCCAACTCCAGGTGGGTCTTGACTTTCCTAGCCCCATACCAACACACTCGGACAGTGCGTCTACATTCCTCCTTGGAAATCCAGCTCTTGTTCCATCAACTATAGACTTTCTTTTTATATTTGAGTTTTGTCAGGAGCTCCTTGTTCATCCATGCAGGCCTCCTAACATCTTTGCTTGATTTTCTGCTCACTGGGTTGGACCATTCTTGGGCTTGGTGGATCGTTGATAAGCAACACTCTTCCAACATCTTAAAATACTTCTGGGATTAGTATTTTCTTCAAATTGCCATTTATGACTTCTCTGAGATATTCCTTAGTTACAATAGGTGGCAATAAATCCTGGCTAACCTCTCCTTGAGGGTTCTTTATTTCAGATCATGGTCTCTGAGACTTTAGTCAGCCTCAAGAACCGAGGCAGCAGCTTGGTATCTCTTTGTTTCTGCAGTGGCATCTTGCAGAGCTTATTTATAACATTAATAGAACATGGGAGGGAAGGAAAGAAAGACAGACATCCAAAACCCTACCACCACTCAAGGGTTGCCAACATCAGTGAGATATTTCAGGTTGAATTCTCGGTCCAAGATGGATCCCTTCCCACTTCTTTTGCCTTCCTTTCACGTTATCTTTATTCTGGCTCTTGGAAATGTGGGTTTAAGATTTACATGAAGTGTGACTCCCTCTTCCCTACTAGCTAGGATCAGATTTCTTCTCCCCACAGCCTATTGGAAACCTACCTGAGTTTACATTCCAAGAGCATTCCTTAACTAGCACATTCCTCTAGCCCCACTGGCTTTCTTGTTCTTTGAAACAATTCAAGACAGCTACAGTAGGTTTTGAACCATGTAACATCAGAACTATTAATTTTCAATACTTCTTGTTAGATTTCATAATATCTAGGTCACTGTGAGTTTTGGATGGAGGCGATATATGACATATTATTAAGGAAGGTGACTGGCATGGCATTTAAGTACTTTTTCTACATAACCTCCTGAAACACAGTGACCAATTGCTTGGGTTTAGACAAACCATGACTCTCCTGTGTAAGGAATACAAATTCTACCTCTCCATCGCAGAATGTCTCTTTATTAGGTTGCTTAATCAAAATCCAAATACATATTTTTAAAATACATTAATTTTCTCTAATTTCACATCAAAGGGCTTTTCTGATCACTGTTCATTGTCTTTGAAGATATTACATGTTTGGGCTAAGCAATCTACAGTTTAGCTAAGTTCATTTAACTATAGATGTGTGTCAAAGAAGGAAAGGAAAGAAAAGAAAATGGGATTATGACTATTTTTTTAGATGACCGACATGTTTACTATTGAAATTCACTGCATCTCTGATTTTTGTGAATATTGGCTTATGAATATCCAATGTTTTCATTTCTTATTACTTTATTGCTAATCTCTTAATGTTTGTTTTTCCTCTGTGCTCCTGCTCTTAATGTTACAGAATTGCTGGCAAATCCCCACTTCCCAGTAAAAAAAAGAAAGCATCCATTTTGCATTGCCTCAGGAAAAGTCTCATTATTTATTATTTTTAACAGTATAATTTTTAAATCTGTCTCATGACAATGAAGGTATTATTTTTGTTGAAGTCCAAAACAGTCTTTCAATATTTGGCATTATCTTAAATAGTGCTTGCTAAAGATTTAACCACAGATGGATTAATAGTGGTAATAATAGAAATATTACCATAGCACTTTTGAACATTAGTCATGGGTCAGGTTGACATTATATAGGCACAGAATGTGAGGATGGACTTTCCTCTAAAAACCTTATGCTCGCAATTTATGGTACAGATTGATTAATGCACAGGTAAATGACAACAGTGAAATAGTAGTGCTGAGTGTGGTAGATATAACACAGCAATAACATCACAGTTAACATTTGTAGGCATCCAAAGAGAAAAGTTATAAGGTGCAAAAAGAAGGAAAAGAATGGGTGCAAAATGATCCTAATAACTAAAATAATTTGGATATACAGAAGAGAAAAGGGAAACATTTCCCTCTTAAATGATTACCATTTGGGTCTGTAGACCAAGGGTTCCACATTCGTTCCTCTACAGGACATAATAAAATCTTGGGCGTTGCTTTCACAGCTGCAATCTCATGGCAAAGCTTGGACATCTTGACATCTGTCCCATTTTTAGGGTTTGGCAGAAAGTTTGTTCTCCTGTGCTTGTTGAAGGCATCTGAGTTCTGGGGCTTTTCATGGCATGTCTCCTGCTGCTATAAAATGAAAACCATGGTATCCTGCTTTTTGCTTCATGAAGCAATATCAGAATCTTCAAACCATTCTGGAGTTGGCTTTTTACTGGAAAGGTGAACCATTCCTTGAGAGGTGGCAACTGCATTCTCTACTGTCTGCAAGGAATATCTTGATTGATTGAGTGACTGTTCTTCCCCATAAAATGTCTTTAATATGCGGCATAGCCCACTAATTAAATGGCATGTATCACCAATTAGCAGGAACCACACAACTTCAGTGTGGCTACTTATCTTGCCCATCTTACCCAGGAGTGCATATCTCAGGAAATCTGAGTGTCTTTGTATCCTTGCTGGGAAGAGAGGCCAGGTGTTCCCAGCATGGCCTCCAGACCATTTGCTTGTCGTCATTTTACTTCCACATCCGTCCCTTTTCCTTCTCATTCTGGCATGACAGCAGTTTTGAACAGCAGCCACTGAGGGCTCCAGCCAGATTTCCTCAGTAAAATACTTTCTGTGGGGTAGGAAGCTGGGGAACGAAGCAGCAGCAAATGGAGCAGCCTTGCCATGTTCCTCCCCACTCCTCTCACCTGCACCCAAGCCCATCGCTTTAGCCACCACCAAAGCCTGCCAGCTCTGGATGCAGGAGACCCAGCATTTGGACTCTAGTACAGGTCTCCCATATAAAATACCACTGCCAAGCTTCTGGGCCAGCTTTAGGAATGTGTTTCTAATATTCATTGTTCACTCCGTCTGTTACAGATGTGCACAGTGCAATTATTATAATGCTTTGCACATGTGGTGTTATGAAATGTGTGCCTTTAAAGTCATGCCAGTTTTTTTCCTGTAACCCAAATATATTATTTCTACCTATGTTCCAGTTACTTACTTTGCCACACATTTAAAAAAAAAAGAAAAGAAAAAAACCCAACTATATTATAAAGATTAAACTAACAACTATGTAAGCAATGCAACCAAAAGAGAACAGACCCATTTTCTTCATAAAAGAACAGGTTTTTTTCATTTGCATGCTTGGATTTTTTTTTTCTTGTGCTCCAACTCCTCAACACAGACACAGTCGCTCACAGAAACATCTATCCACATAAAAAAAAATGCATGCACATAAGCACAATTCATATTGTACGAAAGGAAATCGTTCCCTAACTGGGAAACCATGTTCTATCCAAACATCCTCAGCTCCAGCAAAGGATGTCTTTGCATTAATCACCTTCAAGCTTAACCACTTCAGTTCATTATACCCAATAATGAAGCTTCATCCCTTGCTCTCAAAATTCAGCTTTCACAGAACATGGCAGACAGTCATCAGAGAGATACCATATTTATTGTGCCTTGGCAGTCCATTTTTGTTCCTCACTTACCACGGGGTTCAGTTAAAGTAGATGGTATCCAGATCCCATTTGTGGACCTTGGTGGCTCTGAGACTCCCATATGGGGCGTCCTGGGATAACAATGCCTTCCTGAAGTGGTCAGTGATCAATGCATGGGGGAGGGCATGGGCAGCATGAGAGCAGGACACAGATCTTACACGAGAGTCAGGTACAGCCGCCTTGAAGCAGAAACTAACTGCTGCAGGTCTCGTTGCATTCAGAACTATGACAAAAACTCATCTCTTTAATCTGTCTCTTCTGCAATTTGTTTTCCACTCAACCATAAAACAGCCACTCTCCCTTTGCCTCCGGTTCCAGCCAGAACACAAAGGAAGACAGTTATTTCTTCAGCAAACTGAGAGTAGTGTGAGTGTTACCAGGTAACGATTTGGAAATCAGTCAGACACTAGAATAGTATGATCTTCATAAAGTGATAGACAGAAAACTGACACAAATGTGAGTTTAATTTTCCAACTTATTCTGAAGATGGACCGAGTTATTTAAAATCTGCTAGATATAATACCAATAACATAGGCAAAGATTTCATTTTAGGTATGTTACTTCACCTAATAGAGTTCCTTGAACATTATCTGATATCTCAATTAAAAAAAAAAGCAAACCAAATGTTATTTCTAATAAGATTGTTTTGAAGAGATGTCAAAACATGAGATAACAGTGAGAGCTTATCTATTTTTCAGTGTTATTATATGCCATGATTGTCCATACCATTAAATATGAGCACAGTATCTGTCACAGTTTTGGCTATGCCTGCTGGCCTATTCCCCAGCAAGTCCTTGGCATGGCTCGCGGGCCAAGGACCATTCCCCATAGGAAGTTTGGATGCAGCCACCAGGTTTTGGAGGACAGGAGAGTTCAGTCCTATGGGCATGAGCTATGCCCTTTCAGCTGGCCACAGGAGAGCCAGAGTGCACTTTCCTACTACAGATGTAACCACCAATGTCTTTGGCGTGGGGGCCAGTGAACTCTGCAGGTCTTTGCTTAAAAACAGGAAAATGTCATATATCTAAAATAAATATTATTACATCCCAGTTAAGCAGCAATCCATACCAAACCTCAATTTGTTTGATGCTGTGGTTTCATTCAGTCAATTGTCTGAAGTTTCAACTATTTTTCTGAAGCACATCCAGGCTTCTTTGCTCTGGAAATCTCAGAGGATCAATATCCCTGAGGAGATTTTCAGTACGCCCTCATTCAGGCTGGGCAGGCATGTCTTTCATGCTGTGTTTTGATATTTCCACATCTTCTTCTGGCTGAACACAAGAAGTAGGAAAGCTTCTCAGAACTTAATTTAAAAGGTAAACTGAGCTCTTTTGAATTTCAAAAAGTCTCAGGATGTATCTTCTTTTATCAGAACCAGCTTATCCATCCCTAATTCGGAGAGAAAGGTAGGGGTCCAGATCAAAAGTTTTTGATCTGGCTTCAGATGTTCTCAAAGTTCAGGGGTATGTGGATCTCAGGTTTTGGTGCAGGCCCATCTGTGACCTCCGATGCCCTTGTCTCACTCTTACCTGCCTATTCTCCTACACGTACATTTCTTCTTTCCAGCTTCCCTCCCCCTCCGTTGCTCTACCAAGATTAAAGCTTTTTTATTATTATTATAAACATAATTCCTCGAAGAGATAAGAAGCTCCCCTGCGTATCTTTATTAATCCTAGTTAAGATAACATTTTGAAAGCAGACAGGGAAAGAGATTTATAAAGAGCAAGAGAAGACAGTTGCAGATCAGCACAGCAGGGCAAGAATTTCCTACACTGTTGAATCTGTTTACAAAGAAGTGTGAGTTGAAAATTGCCCTGCATGTGAAATCGCACACTAGTGTACGTGTAACCATTTTTCTGAGTATGAGACTAAATTATATCTTCTAGTATGGCTGATATTATAATCTTGCTGTGCCTAGGAATGGCCAAGGTGTGCGGACCCTTGTTCACACAAAGCTATTTGTGGCATTAAGGTGCTCTTTTTGAAGTACAGCAAGTGGATTCAAAAAGGGAACAGAGGTTTTACTTCATGATGGGAAAACTCATGGATACCCATTAGCAAGCCAGGATTTGTGCTGGTGTTTGCAGGGATTTTTGGTCAGTACCAGTATTCATTTCTAAACCATATAGTGCCATCGCAACACTCTGAGGCTAGAAAACCAGGTTGTTCTGGACAAAAGGAACACACCATGTACACAAAGCCAGCAATTTATTGATTTAATTACAGTCTTAACAGTCTTATCAAGGAGTTATTGTTACTGCAGTTACAGTGATACTAACACTTCAAATTGCCTATCGCAGTTAAAATGATGAACTTACATGAACTTACAGTAGTTACCCTCTTCTCTGATCTGATGTTCACCCTCCCACTGCCCCTTGGTGTCCTAAGGCTGATGGCGGCTGTTTGTGCAGGGCACAGGGAGGGTTACCATGAGTCTTCAGTATCCCAAGCCCTTTGCTAGTAGGTGCATGATGTTGGTGTTGAAGGTTTCTTCCTCCTCCTCTGGGATTTGCTAGGGGGCATTTTTATGTTTGCCGATGTGCTGTGCACTTTGCTCTGTCGTCATTGGTCCACAGGTCCACGTGTCGTCTCCAGGTACTCTATGCATGGTGCCTTTTACATACATTGGATACTTCTTGGTTCTCATTGCTACCCCTGAGATGGTTTTCACATTGCCCAAGGCCACATTTCTTAGCTGACCAGTAACTGTCCCCGGTTTATAGCCCTTGGATGTCCTGTTTCTGCCTTTGCCTGTGCTTCCAAGGCCTCTGCCCTCTCTCTGCTGCATTTTAGTCTAAGGTCTATTTTTTATTTTCACTATGGCTTAGTGAGAAAACTTTACATAAGTTTCCAGGTTATCTAAGTGTTACACCTCAGAGTTGTCCAAGCAAAAACTAAAACCAAGCAGGCAACAGCCCCCCAGTTAATAGGTAACTGGTATTACAAGCTGAAGCAAATCTCCAGGTGGGACAAGACAAGTCCAGACAAATGCGAAGAGGCCTGTACTGGTAGTCTTGTGCAAAGCCGCCCTTGTTGCAAGCAATACAAACACTATATTTACTGAGAAAAAAGCTACAGATGTTTTTTTCTCTCTGCCTGGGCTCTAGCACTTTTTCCAACTTTGGCTTCCCATGATATCCTAGACAGGTTTGTTTGCCCTCCTGAAACCATAAAACAGAAATAAAAATATTCTGTCACCTTAATACAGTAGACTGAGAGGAAAGTGATAGAAATTAATCGACTTGTTGAAATGAGAATCTCCAGTGTGCTAAAACCAAACAAGTCAAATCTGAGGAATGACATTTTTCTGGGAAAGATCCTTGGAGACTTAGGAAAACCTGATCTGAAATCCTTTGGACAATCAAGTAAAGGGAATATTTGTTCTCTACTCAGATATGCATGCTGAGAAGCACCATCATGGTGGGATATCTTAAAGTGTTTAATCCTATTCGATATTAAATTTTTCTTAAAACCAAGAATGTAATAATCTACTCAAAATGGGAGGATCACCTTTTAGATACATAAACAGATTAAAAAAAAATCATTTCATTATTAAAGTACTGAGAAAATTAAATCATTCTCAGAGGCTAGATGAGCACTGATAAAACCGACTTATTCTGGACTAACCTTGTGGAGCAAAATACTCTCTAATGTGTACCAGAAGCAAAGATTATGGAGAGCATAGCATATTGAAATCTAAATTAATCCTGTTATTGACTGATAATATGCCCCAATCCTGCGGGAATACGCCTAATTTATTACTTTTTAAATTATTTGGATTCCTTTAGGATGAGTAACTCCCCAATTTATTTTCATTGGCTAATTGTGCTGGGAAAGGAGTCATTAAATATGAATGGGGATTATTTTGTTTTGGAAAAGTATTACAAAAAATTCACATTCAGCCAGTGCTGTTTAGATTGTATGCTTTTCCATACTGCAAGGAAGAGAGAATATTTGGAGCACAGACACTAAAATGTAAAAAATGAAAATAAGATGCATCATGTTGTTTTCTAGCAGACAGTTGTCCTCTGAGATTTCCAGTGTTTCTGAAGCCACTTTCCCCAGAACACATGCAGTACAGACTGGAAAAGTGGTGCTGGTACAAGGAGGGGGTATCTGTTCCCAACTGTTGTAATATTCACAAAATAGAAAAATGGAGGAAAATAGAAAATATTTTACTGTAAACTCTTCAAGGGCAACTTATCCAGGGGGTGTTACTTAATATAACCTTTAGGCTGACCTATTTTTTATAAAGGGCTTTTGGCCCTGACTGTAGATTGGCACCCTACCATGTTTAACACTGTACTCATGATGCAGCCTAAGAAAGATACTTCGTTAGTTAAAAAAAAAGAGAGAGAGAGAATACCTTAATAAAAGAATAACAAAATAAACAACAAAAATGCCGTTGCTGACCTAGACAATCTTTCTGCAAAGGTGTTGAACACACCTCTATCTGAACTCACCTCTTCTCCCTACTTAATTGGTGTGCTCATCGTATTTGTGTTGAACTGGATTCTATCAGGTTTTTAAAGGGATGAGCATGCAAAACATGCAAACAGTTTGTGCTGTGCATAAAAGTGCAGTCTGCATTGTGATTTTTACTTCATTCTTATTTTTTCTCCAATATAATTTATTACTAAAGGTGTGCTTTCAGACCTATATGACAGATTCCAGTGTCCAGCAGCCTCTAGTTTTCTATCAAGTCTAATTTTTTATTATTCTATTTTAGTCTAATTTTATTATAGAACTGTGTTCTTCTTTGTAACAAACCATCACTGTTAAATGAACAGTGAGGACAACTGCTTTGTATCTTTGTTTGGTCTTTGATAAAACTTTTATGGAAATCCTATGAAATTTAATCATCTTTTATATCACATGCTTAGACACTGCCCTAGGAAAGAACAAAGGCTTCTCACTGGACTTGCTTATTGTTCCCTACTGCAGTTTGCAAAAACTCTTATTAGCTATTCAAGTCAGTGTGGACCTAGGGATGGTAAGGGAAAAGCTTTGACTGAATTTGTCTTGATGGACAACATGTTTCCCACTCCAAAACGAAATTCATTGCCTTTCACAGAGTCTTTGCACAAAGCACAAGGTGTTCCTCCGTAGGGTGGATTTATGCTTGGAATGAACCAACACTTTTTCTGCAGTGAAAGGAAGAAAACAGACCTGCTTTTTCATACAGCCTCTCCTCCTTGTACTCTGCCCCCAAGTGAAACAAAGTATGGAGTCCAAACTAATCTACATGTGACAGGTAAACCTTTAGGTAAGGACTAAGTTTGGTTAATTTGGTTTTTTGGAGTCATTGCAGTTTCTTGCCTGGGGAGATGTGGTCACTGCCCAGCTGATAACATTAGCTCCAGAGCTTGTGGCTGCTCTGGCAGACAGGGTTGTACCACGGATTAACTGCTTCCCTGACAAATGATGTCCAGCTCAGGGCACAGCTCTGGGTGCGTCACATGAAGAATGAGCATCCTGACGTGGAATAGCTCACTGTTGTCTTTTGTTCCAGGCCAGGATTAACTTTTGCATCCTTTTCAGGATAGAAGACCAAGGGTTTGAAAACACTTAGGTACATATTGCCTAAATCCCGGAAGAGCACTGATGGGATGGAAGGGTATTCTACACATCTTTTCTCTGCAACAACCTCTACAATGCCTGTTAGTTAAATGAAAAGTGCTTAAATTACATCACTTGTAAGTGAAATATGAAGAAAGGTGAATGCAGTGGCAAAGGACTCTGCATGCATGCTGTGCCTTACTGGCAGATCCATGGCCTATATAAAATTGTAGAATAGTTTGGGTTGGAAGGGACCTTTAAAGGTCATCTAGTCCAATCCCCCTGCAATGAGCAGAGGCATCTTCAACTAGATCAGGTTGCTCAGAACCTTGTCCAACCTGACCTTGAATGCTTCCAGGGATGGAGCATCTACCACCTCTCTGGGCATATCTACCACCTCTCTGCACTTCTCTGATTGTAGTCAAAGATGCAGATACTGTGGAAGGAGTAGAAAAATGTGCCAATCATACAGGGATCCTTCTCTAAGTGTGTCCTTCCAGCTGCCGGCAATGTGCAGTTCAGGAAATTTCTCAGCTAGAGTTCATATCCACTAGTTCCTGGTGATGGACGTTTTCCTTCCATTAATTTGACTCCTTACTCTCCTGAACACATCAATGCCCTGGCACCCTGCAGTAACGAGTTCCATAGGTTAATTATAGATTGGGTACAATGATCAGGTCATGGAAATTTCTGGAGTCAAAGGCCATGGGTAATGGCTAGAGCAGAGGTAAAGAACCATCTATTTTTTGCTTGACAATGTGTCATACTACGTATTAATGTAATTGGTTACATTTTATTCACACAGGTCTTTATTGCCTAATATAAAAGATGGCAAAAAAAACCGTCATAAAGACAATACAAATTGCTAATATCTCAGATAGACTTTTGCTTTCTGGTTCTATTTAGCAAAGTTGTATAAAGTTCCTTTTCTTCCTTCCAAAAAATGTGATTTCATTTGAAGCACGAAAGTTCGAGAAGTCTTGATACTGAATAGCCAGCTTCTGTTTGTCTGCAAGACAAGAAAATACAAAAAGGTTTTGCAATTGTTCACCAATTAGATTTTGATTTTGCAAAATCCAGACTGGCTATTTCAAATTCTGCCTTTATATTTCCTGCACAGAGTGCTTTTGTCTTTGACCTATTTAAAATAAAAAATTCCCATATAAGCTTTCAAGCATAAAAGCCACTGTTGACCACCTCCAAACTTCACACAAAATCTAGCCATGCTGTATTAAAGACTCACTGCTAAGATGTTTAGGCATCATCAAGTGATTATAATAAAAGCTGTTGAGGTTTGGGGTCAAGGTTCCCCAATGTTCTTGTTTTGACAAATGATCTTTGCAGCACTTACATATCATAAACTGTGTTTAAAATTAAATGCTGCAATTAAATCAACAACTTGAGTTTGCCCTCTGGGGTCATAAACAAGCCAAAAGAGATGGTTTTTTTTCTCTGTCCACAGCAAGAGGGTTAGAAAGAGAGAGGGAGTAACAGTAAAGACTGTTGAAAGGCCTTTCTGATAAAAGTCCTAGTTTCAGTTTTATTCTGATTTGCAGTTTTGTGGTCTTTCTTACCAATTATTGAAAGCATTGCCAACAAAACAGAGGTTGCACAAGAACTTTTCCCACACTCATTTCTACCATTCTGGTTCAGAGAACCTCATTCTTAATTTCCTAGCTCAGTTGTGTCATGGAACTGTGCTTTTACCACCCTCAAGGCAATTCCAAGATTTTCCCAGAGATTAAAGCACTTAGAAACTTATTGTTTATTGGAGACCTACACCACAGAGTGCGGCAGAAAGGAGCATAACCCTAGCAGAAGGAATATATTCTGCTTGCAGAACAGCCTGACTGGTCCACCTACTGTCCTCACTGATTATTTTAGTGCAAAGATACTTTTATTAAACATAATGATATTAAATGGACCTGATGCGATTTAACACATTTATGAGAGTCTTTCATGTCTCGCTGTAGGAGGTTGATATTTAAACCCTAGTCCTCACTGAACCTGAAAGCATTAATAATCCCCTTCTCTTTGGCCCATATGCAGGCTCATTACAGTTGCTCTTTATAGTTATCTATTTTCTCTTAGGCCCTTATGCAGAAAAGAATCCCTATAGAGGAAAAAGCTTAAGCACTTGATTAACTTTAAACACATTGAAGTCAGTGCTCAAAGTTAAGCAGGTGCTTAATGCTTTCCTGAATCAGGACCTCACAGCCTAGCGCTTCTGTCTCTGTACTGGTTCAAAAAATAATGATCTAGGATTTGATCCTGCTCTCCACTTCCCTGATACAAATCAGGAGAACTCCATTTAGATTAAAGAGCTTTGTTCATCTTTGTCTTGTATGTTATATAGCCACCTCGAAAAAATGGGTGTCAAATATTACCAGTGGAGAATAGCAGAGTTGAAATAAACTTTGCATTTCGCTTTTGTCACAGCCATAGAAGACACCTGGTGCAAGGAAACTGCAACTCTGAGCTGGTGGTGGAGCATCAGCATAAAATTAGAGAGCAGGATCAGGCTGAGGTGACTCCTCTTGGCCTGACTGCACGAACTGACTCCAGACCATTGTGATGAGGTGGGTAGGAGGGGGCTGAGCAGGGGCGGCGGTGATGTTTGCTTGGTCCTTGATTTCATATATTTGCTCCAGAATTTCAGGTGCCCTTCTACCTTCAACCTTCATAGCTGATTTTTAGTGTATGATGTGAAAAGGCACATTTCATGCATTTAAAGGGTAGCTGCATAGTAGCAAGGGCAAATTCACAGCCTCAGCTCTTACTCTTCAGGAATGTCTCTGGGTTTTGCCTGGGGACAAACCAGCTGAATATTCACCAACACACATTAACCTGCAATATGGATGGACTGAACCCATGGGGCCAGCTCCTTAATCACCATCAAACAACACTATTTCAGCGCATTAACCATGGGCCCCAGTTCGAAGCTTCCATCACCTGTCACTGATAAGACAGGATTTACAAGCGTTAACTTGTAGGCTAAATAAAAGACAGCAGACCGGAGTGAGGTTTTCGGGATTACCTTAAAACTCAGATTATCCCCAGGGCCAGCCAGGTACAGCACAGGTACTGCCTATAGGTGCACAGGTCCAATATAGATGTAGTCCCTGGGAGCACAGAATAAGTCATACAAAATGCAGAGCTACCATTATTACTGCCTATGCACAGCACACGCATCTCTCACAGCTAGAAATAGTTAACAGACGTAGAATGAGCACATGCAGAGCTGCTAGATATGCCCAATTGAATGAATCAGTTTATATATTTTAATCCTTCTTAAACAGGTTTATCCTCCAAAGAGTTTCTCATTTCTTCTTCTTTTCCATGATTTAGCAGCCAAGAATCTTACAGCCCTACTGTGCTTAGAAGGGGGCTCCAATTTTTTATTTCTAACAAGGTTTCCAGCAGATTTTGAATGTCATACAAGAATTCTATTTGCACATTAACTTCTTTCAGACTGAGCACATCCAGAGCTAAATTATTATTCTAGAGAGCCATAAAGGCAAAAGCGCCTTCGCTCTCGGTTCTGTGGAAGGCAGCATCATTCCTGGGCAAGGTTTAACAGACGCTTTTTTTCTGAACACATGCATTTGAGAAACATTTAAATATTTAGTTCTCTTATTCCCTGCCAAGGAGACTTCCAGACACTTGCCACTGGGTGGGAGACCTATTGCCACATGTACAGGAATAATCCAAAACTTTAAGAGTGCATGGTTTATGCAGCTAAGACAAAGCAGCTGAGCTTGGACTTTCAGGTCTATAGATTTGGCTACTTTGAAATCCTAGGACTCTACAAGAACAAAGCTGATGTGAGAATCACTGAAATTCAAACAATCTGCCAGGTAAGAAGGTTTGCTGTTGAGCATTTTGAACTGAAAAGGAACAGTATCACAGCTGTCAGAAATATCAGGACTAGATTCATTAATAATTCTCAATAACTCACAGAAGACATGGGATTACTGCAGTCCTGAGAAATAAATGAAATAATTATCCTTTGACCATGCTTCATGTGAAACCACTGTTAATGTGAAATTCTGTGTCTGGTAAAGTTTTATATGCAAGATGATTGAGTTTTCTGCATAGACATACAACTTGCTACTGAAGAAGCAGCAAATGCCAGCAAAGATTATTTTAAACTGCAACTGGAAGGAAGGGTATAATCTGTCCCACTGCATGATGACCTCATCATACAGAGGGAAATGAACACCATACAACTCTGCCTTGTAAAAGCTTTTGATGGCACTTTCATCCAAGAACAACAAACAAAAATTTGGCAGGATTTCTGTCGTACATAACATCATCATCAGTCATTTAGCTCAAACATCACGATATCCGTTAGATAACTGCATATCCAATGACACACATACATGGAAAGATACAGGCCATATGCTGATTGGAAATGATTATATACTAAAATCTGATACTTATTTATAATGACCTTTCCCATTTTCTTGCAAAAACAGCAGTTATCCTTCCAAAACAGAGATATGCCTGGTGTGATATATGTCCATGAGAATTCAGTACATTTCATGAAATAATCTTGTAATAATATTAAACAAGTTTCATGTACTTGGCAATATATTGGATGATATAATTCAACCAAGACAATAATCAGCACAAATTTTGAGACACCACAGGGATCATTCTGGTACCAAAACACTACAACTGACATCCTTAGCCACCTGATGAGACACAATAAATCCTATAATACAAGTGATCCCACAGTGATACTTATTGCAAACCTCCAACAAAGTCCTTTTGGGANTAAAGAGTAAGAACTTAATTGCAAAGTTATCTAAATATTATAAAAAACTTGAAAATCATTGTAGTAATACTGATGGTAAATCAATCTCAGCTGGAAAAAAAGTAATTCTGAGAGGATGAAAACCAGATAGGGAATAAGAATAATTTCAGCTCCCTTGAATCAAAGTTATGCTCAGATCTGGGTTTGTTAACAGTAGCTGTAATAGCTCATCTCATGGCACAGGAGGTGTATGTAAACCAGAAGATATTTGATGAATCAAAAAGCAAGCTTGAAACACCTGTTCTGCAAAACACAGCTGTGTAATTCCTGAGCTTCTCATCTTCATTGCCATGTCCATAACTACAGCTCTCCACTGACTCCATTTGGATTTGATCTGTTAAGTGCCAGTTCCCTGCAGAGAAGAGAAATCTTTACAGAACACTTACAGGACTTACAGATCCGCAACTCGGGTGGAGTTTTCCAGTTTACTCTTTCAGATCTCTAACTTAATGAAATTGAGATATCTGATGAGTCATTCTGCATGGTTTTATTACTTTCACTCTGCATAGAGGTGACAGGAATGATAAACTTCTCTGAGGACATGCAGGTGAAGACCATGTTAAACTAGGTTAGGCGCTTCACTCTTTCCACTGACTGTATGAGAATCAGGGAGCCTCCAGACATTGATCCAGTCCCGTTAATTTAGAATTTTACTTCATATAGGAAATACAAAAGATTTAATACCTCTCTCTGCTCCATTCACACCTAATGACACAGAGTTTCAGTAAACTTCTCCATTAGGCATGAAGAGGGAAAAAACTCTACTTCGTTAGGGTCTGCCTTTCACCTAATGTCAGCTGAACTGCTCTCAGCCTCACGAAGTCTTTGGCCCAAATGATTTCTCTAGTTGCCAGGCCGTGGGAATTTGGATGCTCCATACTGCCTCCTAAAGCAGAGCCACTGGCAGACAGGCTTGCAATAGTTGCAAAGACCAGAAGCAGAGGCACTACCATGTACCCTGACTGATGCTGTTGAGACTCCAGCAGTGAAGAAGTCAATCCCTTTTCATGGAACAGCTTTTATTTTTGTAACCAAAAACTACTACAAAATATAGAATAGAAATGCTTTATATGGAGTATCTCTATATATGCTATATGGAGTAGAATAGTTCCCCCTTTTCAGACTACAGCAGAAATAAATCCGAATTCAATTAATTCCCTGCTCTTTCCTGGAGGTCCAAGAATGCATCTTTGGAATTATGCCACTATGATCACTCTGACCTTGACATGGTGGATGGTGTTTCCCTTCTCATCAAAACACAAAAAATCTCAAACAAGGGATTGTGAAGCTTTAAGCATGAGACAGCTACTTTGTACCAAGATTCAGGGGTGTTGCAAATGGGAAATTGAAGTCAATGATGTTCTTTTGTTTTCATGAAAAATGAAAACTTCACTGAGAAAGAGGAGACTTTATAATTTAAATCTTTTTTCCAAAGGAAAAAAAAAAGCACTTCACTTTAACAAAAATAATTTGCCCCTCCTATATCAGCTATGTCACTTTATATGTGCTATAAGAGCAACAGAAAAGAGGGAAATCACTTACTTTTCACTTATTCCAGGAAAATCCAAACAATTTAATGAGAACTGATGGCTATTATCAAACATTTACTATCAAGGGTCCAGAAGGAACTTATCAAAACTTTTGAGCTATCAAAACTTTTGAGCTGTCAAAACTTTGAGGTCTCGTATTTCAGATTCTTCTAGATTTAACTGTGAAAGTTGCATCCCGTACTAAAAATATAAATTACCCATTTTCTGCCAACTCTTGCTTTGAAAAAAAATGGAAGTTACATCTATAACACTTCTATGTCTTGAAAAGGTGACTCTACCTTTTTTGCTTTTAGTAGCCATGTTTTTTGGGGACAGTTGAATTGTATTTCTGACACAAGAAAGGAATGCAACAGGGTATTTTTTAATTAGGGCTCAAACTGCTTTAGCGTTAGAAATTTTGGAATAAATCCTTGCAACTTGGATATTGTATTCAGACAAGCTTTTGGTTTTACTCTTCTTTTATATCTATCTTTGTAGAAGTGAAATAGTCCAAAAAGGTCTTGAGGATGTACTTGAAAAGTCACAAATTAATATTACTATTTGTCATTTGTCTAAAAAAGTGACTCCAGAACAGCAGATTTGGAAGTGTGTTAGCACAATACTACCCCAGCTGAAAGGTCTGTGTCTGAGACCAAGCAAGGTCACAGAGGTTAGAGGAAGCATCGCCTGCGATGGCCACAAAGAATTCAGCTGCTAAGGAAGAAGAGCAGCTCCCTGTCCAGATTTATAACATCCCCTGCTGTTTCAACAGCTCAACACTGGCATATGCTCCAAAGGGAAATGGTCTCCCACATCTCTGGCTGAAGGGGGAAAAAAGTGATGCAATGGAAAAAAAAGCAGCAAGAAAAAGCCTGACACTGAGACGAAGAAAATGTTTTCACAAAGTGAACTGTTTGAACACAAAGGTTAGCTATACATGTTGATACAACGTAGTCACAGTTGGGTGAATTAACAAGATGCCGACAGTGGTTTAGCTCAGTAGAAAAGGAGAAATTCTAGTGGAAGCAGTATACTCCACATCCATCATTTGAAACCTTGGTTAGAAAATTTCCTTAAGAGACACTGGTATTTTTGTAACACTGATAACATGTGGCATTGTAATTTCTTTCCCCTCTGTGTCATAGTAAACTCTGGCAAGCTGGCAAGCAGAAGAAATACACAGGCCTGAATCACAGTCACTGGGTGGACAAAACTCCAGCAAAATAGGATTCCAGTTCTCCTTAAAGCATTGGTGAGCATGAAACATCCTGTCCTCCAAAGACTGACTGCAATTTTTTGCATACTCTCAGTTTCAGAAGAAGAGACAACAGCTTCAGTTCCCTTTGCTGTTACTGAAAGTCCAGCTGGAGTCAACCATCACTCAAATGGGCCCACAGCACCAGACTACTAGGAGCTCTGTGCAACGGGAGTGAAGAAATAGTTCTGGCACAGTCATCATTTTCTTTCTTAGGAACTGATATATCATGGAAATTTTCATATTGTGTAAATTCTGCCCCAGAAAGGCAAAAACTATTGGCAGGCATAAGAATTAAGTTCTGAAATGTAGTTTTCAGTCTTATTTCATGAGAGCTGGAAAAATAACTCATGTTCCCCCTGTACTTCCTTTCTTTCCTCTGTACTCAAGTACTTTATAAGCAAAGGAATCATTTATACATAGCACAGGATCTGTTCTAATCCTTATGTATTAGTAAAGTTAACACAGCTCACTCCATACTGCTGTTTGCACAGCTGGATGTGTCAGATAGAATAAGTTCATCCTTTCTAAGATGAGCTTAAATCCACAGCCTGCTAGCGTCTTTCTTATTTACACCAACCACTGTTTCACACTGCTCCCATAAGGAAGGTTAGTTTTAGCAAAGTCATGTTCTTGGTGCACTAATGTTGATAAATTGGTCCACCACACTATCAGATTTGAGTGTTCATCTTCAAGCCGCGGAATTATAAGTAAAAAGTCATTTAGTTTTGTAGTATGAGACATACAGCAAATGACCCATTGATGTGGGTCATGTTCCATGACAAAAGAAGTCAGTTTACAGGAGTAGTCATACACGTGTGGAACTAGGAACATGGGCATTACTTGCACGAAAGAGACAAAGTTACCTCCAGAGGTTTCCTAAAGGTTTGTTCTTTGCAACAAAAATTAAAATCAAGGAAAGTCACATTCACAGCCATGAGACTGCCTACCCAATCATTCTTCCTAGCCCATGGCAAGATGAGATGGATGCTACAGGAGAGAATGCTGCTGTGCTTTACAGAGCACCATGCAGATACCAAGGGTGGGACTTGGGTCACAGCATAAGACAAAAAAAAATCAGAGTCTGCAGGTAGCTGTCTGCATCTCAGCTAGAGTCCAAGCTCTCACTGGACTCAGTGGACATCTGGTCAGGACAGTCAACTGCACCTCAAGACCTGCAGCAGGAATCTGTGCCAAAGCACAGGTACCTGGTACCAGCTGGGATGCCTGGGATTATCCAGGGCACCTCTGTGGGGGTAGCAGACGTTACACACCACATGACAATGCTGCATCAGAGGCTGGGGCCCAGCTATCTTTATTTTGGGACATATTTTAAAACACTAAACACCTCTGTTGAAGTAAGTAAATTCCTCATACTTCAGGTGCTGTCTGTATTAGGATTAACTGAATCATTCTTTACGCTGCATCAGCTGTCTTGACTTGATCTCCATCAGTTCTCATGAGAGTTTAGATACACAGTGCTCATATCGAATCCCATCTACAGACATTAAATGTCGATGTCGTAGTCAGCAAGCTGAATCCTGTCCTAAGGCAGTGTACGCTGCAGGCATGCCATAACTATGTAATTTTAACTTTCCATTATTCATGGGCAGATCGTCTCGTTTGTGAATAAGTTGCTTTACAGGTGAAGACATACCCAAGCAGCCCAACAGAGAAAGTTGTGGTATAACTGATTTCAGCCTCATAGGAGGTGGGACTGTACTGCTCTGGGATATAAGCTGCATGTTTGTTCACTGCTGTACCCAAGAAAATAAAGCCCTTACAGAACCAAAGAAGATGTGGAACATGGTTCCCCGGCAAAGGTGGGTCTCATCTCACTCATCTCAGCTAGTTTTTGGAAACATCCAATAAAATCCTACATCTACCACTGTGGTCAGCAATGAGCAGCACTGAGTCAGCTCTCCATCATCATTTAATCATTATGAAACGATGCACTATTTATCCATTATGCAAGTTGTTATGCCTTAAGAAGTTCCTTCAAAATTGCAATTCTCCTCCCAGCTCAAGCAAACAAACAGTTTTCTCTGTTTTCTTCCCCTGGCTTGACCCGCAACTCCACAGCTTCCTCTGCTTTCTCCTGTAGTCTTCATGTTAATCCTCTCAACCCTTCTACTATTATATGCATCTTGTCCCTGTTTTGATGACACTTTTACTCTGGCCTTCTAAGTCTGAGGTTTCCAAAATGGCCACACAAACTTCCAAATGGACTGTGTTTACACTGCAGGACATTGTCCTGCATGGCATTAGGTAATCAACGTTGACTCCTAACTCTGCCTTGGTAGAATTTTTTCACTTATGTTGGTTTGACATATATTTTTATCTTAGTTATTGTCTGCAACTGTTTCAAAATCAGTTTCATGTAGAGAATGTTTTTTAATTAGCTAAATATTTTAATATGAAGTAAATCTTAAAAAACTGAGCTTAGACAAAAAGGTTCCCTAGGACAAAAGAAAAATAAGAGTTTGGCAGCAGTGTCTGTGTCCCAGAGGTGTATAAGGTTTTTCATAGTTAATTTAGAAACATGCATTCTTTTAGCTTCAGTCTACAGTATTTGCATAGCCAGGATGAGCACAGTAGATAAGTGGATAAGTAGATTGTTTGAGAGTGGGAGAAAAAAAATCTCTTGGAGTGACCTTTTGAAGTATTTCATGTTCATATTTGATTCATAATCAGGGATAAACATGAACTACTCTCATATTCTTTATCGCATCACTTAACAGGAAACATATCAAATGCCAACTAATTGCTTCTGTGCCAAAAGGTAATTTTGTATTCCTTGTTGAGTGAGAGAGAATAATAATTTCTCTGTTGTCTCCAAAAGAAATTTGATGACAGAGCAGGAATCAATGAACAAATCAATATACGACCATCTTCACTCACAGTTTAGGAACTTCTGGCAGTCCTTGCGCAAACAACTGAACACTCTACCCGGCAAAAAGTTAAAAAGTAAACTTACTTATGAACCATTGATTTGAAAAAGTCCCTGGGTGTCTCAAAGGAAACTTGAGGAAGTCCAATAGTGTATGATCAGCAGAGATGGGTAACTAAGAGGGGAGAAAAAACGGAGCTTCCACCACAATGGAAATAAATTGTTAGCCACCTACTGTGGCCTGTGAAGCTGGCAAGAGCTAAGAGAGAAGATCAAAAACATGCGATGAGGTGAGACGCTTCTGTGCCAGCATATATAAAGTGATGCCCACTGCGATATCACTTTATGATTTTAAGGAAAGAGAGAAAAGAATGTAGACAAAATGTAGCAGAGATACTGAGTACTTGACTGTGATGTACTGTATCTCGCAGAGCCTTACCTAAAATGTGAAGTCAAATTGGCCGGGGTAGGAACATTGCTCAGTTCAGGTGAAGTGTCTGAATGCTGAGTAACAATTGCTAGTGACATTACAGCTCCATACTTGTTTGGGCAATGGCACAAGATGTGTCCTATCAATAAATTCACAGCCAGCAGTGAAGCAGGAAGATGAGGACAAAAAATAATACAGCTTCAGACATTCAGGAAATAATAAATTAATGCTCAGCTGAAACCATTTCCAAAAGAATGTATGAGGACCCTGAAAGGTCACTTTAGCAGATAATCTCCCCAGTACACAGACCTTGTTTTCTTAGGTGTTTATATCAAGTGGAGAAAAATGCAGTCTTAATCCTGAACTGAAGTTAACTATGGTAGTAAAATACTATTAATGCCAGCAACCTTGATTCACAAGGAAAGATAAACTTGAAGGATAATAAAAATGCCAGACTGGTCATGTCATGAGTAGCAAATCCATAAATGTGTGATCTGAATAATGTTCATCTGAAGGAAGACATTTGGGCAAACTTGGACAAAGATAATGAGAGTAATTAAACCCTACCTATAAGATAGGTAGATAAAAACCTTGTAATAAAAAAACCTCACTGATATATTTCTTCTCTTAGAAGAAATATGTCAATCTATTATACCAACTTTAATGCTTTTCCTTCACCGGTGGTTAAAAAATGTTCAGGCAGCCAGGTGAAAATTGCCGGCAGGTGAAAAACTGGGGAGCTGGCAGGGAGCTCCCCACAACCTGGGGCACGCTGCCAGGGGAGGTGGGAGGGAGGTAGGGTGGAGGAGAGCTATCACCAGCCTCTTCTTTCTTGTGAGCCATTCAGGGGGGTGCAGGTCGGAGCACGCCTTGCTTTCTGCCTTGCTTACCTCATGTCCTGCATGATGGGAATCTCGGTCAGGCAACAGAGTGTAAGTCAGGGGCCGTGTGCCAGCGGAGACTGTTCATGATAGATCCTAGTTTATCATTTTGGTGTTATTTTAAACACAGCTGGCAAGGGAATGCTGCAGAACCCTCGTTGTGCTAATTGGCTTTTTCTACTAGGGCGATCCCCATTTATAAAATGTGGTTGCCATAATAACCCAGTGAATAATCTCTTGGGAAAAAAAAAGCACATCCCTCTCGTGCATGAGAATCACCCATCAAAGCAGAAGGTGAAGCTGGATGAAGTCAACCTGCAAAGCGTAATGAGTATAACACTGCATCAGCAAGGTTTCCTTGAGGAGATAGCTATGGTCAGAAAATCATTATACCAGTCGCTGTTAATGAGAGGGAGGAAGAATGATTCACAAACAAGTCGTGTAACTTGCCTACAAGAGCACCGCGGGGAGGAGTCCTGTTACTCATTACGCTGCATGTCAGCTCCAATGAGGCCAGAAGCACAGCAGAACAATGCTCATGACGTCTTGGGTGGCCAAAGGTTCCTTACATTGTTTTCACATTCATTGTGCACTTGAAA
Organism: Rhinoptilus africanus; assembly: GCA_013400135.1. Taxonomy (NCBI): domain Eukaryota; kingdom Metazoa; phylum Chordata; class Aves; order Charadriiformes; family Glareolidae; genus Rhinoptilus; species Rhinoptilus africanus. Next base: position 163,150 of record VXBO01010261.1, on the reverse strand, counting down.
TTTTCTCAGAAAAGAAAGGAAGCCTTTGGGTCTGCCTGTAAGAGGCTTACGCCACACACAAATTATATGAAACGCACTTCAATTATATATAAAAGTGTATATACACCTTCACCACCCCACCGAACACAGAAGAAAGCATCCATTTTCAGCACTCTTCCAGCTTATCGTTCAGAAGAGGGGTGGGAAGAATACTTAGCCTTATACCATGGTTGTCCCCTATTCCTTTTATTTGTATTTAATTTTGCAGGGACAAGGTTCATTTTGTGCACAGTCCCAAAAAGGAAAATTCTTTTATTCCACAGTTTATTATTATAAATGCATGTGGAGTATGTCATATGGTTTTTCAGGCTGCGTGGAATGAAGTGAAAAGGAGTTTTCAATCTTTTAATGCTCCATGCTTGTGGAAGAGGCATAAGAAAATGGTCCATGGGGATCCTATATTATTATTTGAGGGATTTTTATTTTTCAGGTCTGGTCAGGTTTTATGACTGGCACGTTTCCGAGAATGCACCTCTCAAGCACTGGGGTTTATAATGATTTCTCCTTACGCTATTTATCTCACTTTTCCAGTTGCAGTGCATTTATCCTTGCACAGACTGAAGCATGACAGGAGAGGAGAGGAGAGGAGAGGTCAAAGAGATTCTGCCAAACAGAGGAATATGGATTTCCCGCTCCCCTCCCTGAAGGATATTTTCAAGAAGATGCAAGGTTTTGCAATGCACAAATATATTAGCAGTGCAAAGCAAACGGGAAAGGCTGTGACATTTGTTGAAGTTCTACTAAACTTGCTCAGGCTGTCTATAGAGGGGGAGAAGGATTTGCGGCCTGGCAGTTTGCCCTAAAATCCACACATTTTACAGGCTGTCCTCTGTGCTTCCCCAGTAACTTCTCTTCCATCTACTGCAACTCAGAAAATAATTTGCTCTGAATCAAAAAGTGAAAATACAAAACAATCAGTGCTCATCTCCCTCTATTTTTCTTCAGCTCCATAGTGCAGCAGTTATTTTCAGCATCTCTCTGCTGGAACACTGGCTGGGTAAATAATAGAAATATTTACCAGCAATCCCAACTCCTTATTTAAATATTCATACAACAGATTTTGAACACAACATCTGGGGAGACAACACTGTTTTTTATGCAAGCACGTATTCAGTCTGACACAAGACACGGGACTTAACAAAAGTTATTACACAACGTGATCACAGCAAAAGGCAGTTGAACACAGTCTGATATATAGTCAAATATTGGGTCTTACATGCTTTTTTCCAAGTCAGAAAAAAAAATATGTATTTTTAAATTTTAGATCCACCTTTATGAACAGGTATAATCCTCGATGGTGAATAGAGGGTATAGAGAAGACAGTATTTTCTAGAAAAAGGGATGAGAAAATATTTTCAAATGGATTTTCAAAGGTACTAAAGGAGTTAGGTGCTCAGATCTAATGGGTTGGCATAAGTGGATTCTGTAAACTTCTTTGCAAATCACAGCTGTAATGTCCATAAAAGAAGGACTGTTTTGCAGCCAAAGCACTTCACTGGGACTCGGTAGATCTAAGATTCATGCCTGGCTCTGACTTTGCAAGCCACTTGCCTTCTCTGTGCCTCAGTTTCTCTTTCTGTGAAATGGTTCTGAGGTGTTCCTTAGCTGCACAGAGCAGTGCTAAGGATGCAGTTATTGTAATGCTGGGGGGACATGTGCTTATTTAATTTAGAGTCATTGTCCACAAATAGAAGTAAGAAGTGGGATTATACATAAGACATAGAACACATATATGTGCCTGGAAGAAAATGCATAATGTCAATTACTCAGAAGAAAAAGAAATCCAGCAGAACTTACTGCCGCCCTGGCAAAAATATGACATAGAAGATACTTCCTCAGAACTTTGAATGAGGCAAATGTTTCTTCCTAAACAGGAAAAACTTAGTAATTATTATGTTGAAATAGCTTCACTCTATGAAGTAACACCTAACCTCATTAAAAAGAGGCAGGAACACAGACAAAATGGGAATGTGTGTGATGTCAAACAATACTACCAGAGTGTGAGACTGGTCACAGGAGCAATTCCTGGCTGTGCGGTATCACCGTCAGCAGCACCGAGCAAGCTCAGCAAGCCAATAAAGTAACTGAAATTGGAGACAGATTCATCTGTAGACCAAGCTAAACATGAACTGGGACTTCAGGTCTCTTAATTTTGCTGTGATGTCAAGCTTTCGGCTTCAAAACCCTGAAAGATGCAGATCTGCCTGATAGCGGGTGCTTCAGGTGGAAGTGGGGATGACTCAGCTCAGCTGCCTCCTGGGTCTCCCAGGGAGCACACGCTGAGGGACCAGCTTTCGGGCCCTCAACACAAGATTGCACCCACCCTGCAACCATTAACCCAACTCATCTACTCAACTGAAAGGGTCTTGTCTGCCCCTCTCCCTCCAGCCCTACGGGGAGTCTAGCTCTGGTGCTGACATGCAGTGAGGGACTTTATAAACCTGCGTACTAGTAATGAAGGAAAGCAAACAGGCTTCCTTTTGCCCTTGTTAGTCCTGGCTGCTAACACACTTTGGTGCTCTGGTTTTCTTCAGGCAGACCCCGGGCTCTGCTTTCAGGGTTGCTTGGTAGCAGGGCTGAGGAGAAAGCAGTGCAGAAGTGCCTCTGCTTTCCCTGGAAGTGACAAGAGGGTCATCACTTGCCACAGTGACACTAAGGATACAGCTCTCCTGGTACTTTCAGTAGATCTGTCCCTGGATTCTTCAGAGGAAAATGTGTAGAGATCGATTTAAGTGAAATGCTGCAGAAAAGTATTGCACAGAAGCAATCCTGTGGGAAAGCCAAGGCAAAATCAGTGCAGAAAGATTTTGCAAACACTCAAGGTTTCCTAGTGCCTCTGCAGCTCCATTAGTCTCGTTTACTTGGTTCGGTTACATCCCAACACAATGGAAAGTTCTCCTAAAATTTCTCTTGATGTACTCATCACACAGCTCATATACTCTTCATATTTTCAGTCCTCTGGACTACATTAAAATAACTCTGTTCCACTGGGGACATCTCTGATTACTCACTTTAAGTTGAGTTCCTAATTTGTCTTCAGAGAGGAAAGTGGTTCAAGCTCGAAATCTGAATCTTCAGGGAGCGTTCAGACCTGGGACTTCAATTGCCTTCTTAAGTGAATGGTCCTGTAGCCCCAGCCCTTTCTCCAGAGGAGACACGGGGCTCGCCATGGTTGTGGCTCACTGTCAGCTGCCTGCCTTGGTGCCCCGCTCTGCCTCAACACCATGGCCCTGAAATTACAGCTGAGAGGAAACATAAGCAAAAGGGAAATCATGCCAGTTTGCACTGTCTCCATATTAACCTTGATTTTAAATATCTTAGTTTCTGCAAGGGATATAAGTCATTCCTCCAGATCCCACTTTAAGTGCAGTGTATTATATTTCAAAGGCACGTTAGGCTTTCTTCCTGTCTCTGGTGCCCAAACGGGATGAATCTGCATAAAAGGATGTCCACAAATGAGAAAATAGGACCGGGTCCGCTGACACCTTTAGCTTGTGCATGAGAGACCTGAGGGGGCAGCTCATTTGCAGTTTCCTTGTATTTGGGCCAACTCTGACTGTTGGCACTAGTCCCAGCATAGATGAAAACAGTTTTGGTATTAGCAAGGTATAGCTGGAGCCGAAAGCACAAGAACTGCAAAAGACACCCTATATTCCCTGGATGTTTTTCCATCTCAGCTGGAGAAATCAGATCCAAGTCTCACCCCTTTACTCCACTGAAGTGTTTCAAATTGTAATGGAGCAGGCAAAAAAAAAAAAAAAAGCAAAGCAAAACACACACACAAAAAAATCCCATAGAACCAGAGCCGGTAAAGATAAACAGTTATCAGAATTACCAAAACAAAACACTGAAAGGTATAGATGAGATCAATTCACTGGAAGCTCTAAATGCTTTTTAGGACATACTTAGGAATAGGAACCAGTGGCCCTTAGTCTTCTGACAAACCAGCATAACCATTATTGAAATTACTGTCCCTGCTTATGCAAGGAGATTGGACTAGATGGCCTTTAAAGGTCCCTTCCAACCCGACATGTTCTATGATTCTATGACTCCACTGACTGGGCTGCAGTTCTTTCATGTCCTGACATTCCTTGATCCAGCTATGGGAGCTCTTTCAGAACATAACTAGCAGAAGACATGAGCTGGAGGTCCTGTGAAGGTCCACTTGCACACCCACCTCATTCACACGCACAGTTCTGATGTGTGTGTGAACCTAGGCGTTATGCAGGGTATTAACTGGGTGAATGCCCAGCTGGTCATCTGTACCTACAAACACCTCATATATGTACATGGGGACAGGATTTTGTGTGACATCTAAGATCATAACTGCACCTATGATACGTGGGCCTCCCTTTTGAAATAGTGTTCCCAAATAATTCATAAATGACCAGCAGAAATAAATTTATATAAAAGGTGAGGACAAAATAAATGATGTCAAGTTAATCACAGTGCAGAAGTACCCATGCCATCCTCCAGGCCTGGTAGAAGAGTGATGGAGCTGGTGAGCCCGTGGGACGGAAGATCACTTTGTGTGTATGTTTGGAGGTCTCACACACCTCAGGGTGTCCTGACAAACTCCAGGGAGGCACTTCTGCAGCAGGAATACCTTTATACCTCTCCTGCCCCCTTTATAAAAAGACACATTGATCTCCTTGTATTTACAGCAGCCTTTACTAGCTGCATTGAAACAGATCACCTTGAGATTTGGTTCAAACACAGCAAGTCCCCTGAGTTTTTTCCCCAGCTGTTAGAGAAGAAAAAAATTATTTAAACACTCACTTCAGGGAAGATGCAGACAAAGGCATTACCTCTTCCCAGATGTGGATTCTGCCTGACTTTGAAGTAAATCTATTGAGCCATCCTTGAGACTGTTCTACATATTCTGTTGTTATGTTAAACTGTTAATTGTCCTAGTTTCCAACATAATATGCATTACAGTCATTAAGATCCACTGCTGTGGCAGGTTTTTCTCTATATATATGCAGACTACTTTAAAAAATGATGTATTATTTGAGTCTCTGATGTCTTGAGTATTTTCACCTGTCCCGTGGAAATTTGTCATTTAGTCTAATGGAAGCAGGAATCCAACATGTTGCCCTGGCATGAAGGAAGATTCACAGATGAAGAGCCTAAAATGATAAGGTATATCTAAGTATTTTAATCTCTTACATCTAAGTGAATGTGCTTGCTTTCTTGGGAAGTTGCAGTTTAAGTTTACTGTCTGCGCTTTAAAATATTATAGTGTACTTTAGGTGGCCAACTCCATACCGACAGGCTGATTAGTGTCTGGGATAAACAGAAGCGTTCCTTCAGTGGCTGAAGGCTGTAGATAACCATTGGGGTTACTTTGTTTTCTCTGGAGTCATAGCCCTTTTCCAAAACACCCTTCAGTCTCGTTCAAACCCTCCCAGTTTTAATACAGCATAGGCCACGAGCAGGGATACCAAATACCACTAATAAGGATTTCAGGGATACTGAAATAAATCTCCTGCACCTTCTACAACTGAGAGTAGAATTTACCCCTAAATTTACAGCTCAGTATTCCAGTTTTGTTCTCATTTTTTAACCAGAAGGTCTGTTATGTCCCCACAATTCTCCTGGCTGGTTCACAACTGGAGAAATACATAAGAGGTCAGAAAATTTATTTCACTGCTTCAACAAGAAACTAATAGAATTGATTAGCCACAGCATCTCAAGGCTTAGATCCATGCTTTGCAGAAGAAATTCATAATATCCTGGAAGTTGAAATCCTGAAATATCATTTTACTGCTGTGAATAAGACCAAATCAGCTATTCGTTGCACTCAGTAAAGATACAGCGTAGTGAACACAATGATAAGCCTAGCTCACTGTTACCACTGTAACGAAAGGAGCAAACCATGACAAGGTTAATCCCTGCCATTAAGAGTGTCTATAACACACCTTGTTGATATTAATAAGGTCTTTGAGCTTTATTTTATAAAAGGCTTAATAAGTCATAGTGTGAAGTTGACCCAAATGCTGCTGATGCTTTTCTGTCATTGTATAATATGCCTACTTTGCAACTGGTAGAGTAGGATGCTCTGTAGACCCCGTTTCTTAATCAGAGATTAAAGAAGCTATCATGGTTGCAGATATGGAAAACTCTAAGAAACTCTTAGAGAGTTTTATAGTGTCATTCAAGACCTATTCTGAGACCCAGAGCAGAGTCTATGGGACTCACAATCATTCACCCCTTATTTCCTGCGTTTCATTTCTCTACTAGAAAAATGAAATGTTGTCAGCATTACACTTTTACTTAATCCATCCCTTTATTACTAATAAGCAGGCAGGATCTTGAATGGCCTCTCCATTGAAATCTAGAAAGATTAAACCCCCTACCAGAGGAAAATGTGTGCTTGAGCAGTCACCAAAGAAATATGCACTATCACAGCTCTTACCAAACTGCAACTGTGGAATTTTTTAAGCACAAAATGTAAAGGTAAAATGCAAACATTTCCTAGCAATTTGTGCATTCAGTGCTTTTAGGGTTTGTGTCTGACTATTCCCTGAGGCCTTATTAGGTGTCCTTTCTGCCACAAGCAACTCATGCAGGTGGTCTGCAGATTGTTCACGAGCAATCTACTGGATGTGTCAACAAACTGGTAGATGAGCTCTGTTGATTGGTTTTAATTGGATGCATTAGAGACATTATATTGTACTGGGGTTTTTTCCTATGGTTCAATCACTGGTATAGATATTCACATCTCTCTGTTTTAAAGTACAGAGCAAAGTTATTACTGATTTACGAGCAGCCCTGTAAACCAGAGCTTCCAGTAAAAAACTGTGAAGCCAAGATGTCATCCTTAACCAAACTTCTCCAATAGGTTATCGCTGTAAGTAATAAAATAAAAAGTAGTTATGTGTAGGTACTGAGAAGAACAGCAGCAACAAAGTGGTTATATGCTACCGTAACTCCTTGCTGCACTGTTATCCTGGCTTACTTGCATTTCATCAACTTGTTTTTCCTTTGTCCCTTAAACTGTGAGATCTCTGGAGCTAGGTAGTGTTTGACAGACTGCTTCATGCAACAGGGCTCAACTTGGGGCCGTGCAAATGTTAAATTTATTGCCAGGTTAAATGCCACCCAACACTCATGAGTATTTGCTGTGAAGAAGAACACAAAAAGGAGGATGACTACAGCTGAGAAGAAATCTTGGGTTTTGTTTGTTTGTTTGTTTGTTTGTTTGTTTTAAGTAAGCAACTTTCTTGGTAGGAAAAAGTAGAAAAACTTAAACTTCTTGGTTGACAAATTAAAAGCAAAGCTGGCACACAAAGGTGACTAGATGACCTCAGTCAGGGTAACATTTTCCCACCTACTGCTCTAGTACATTTGCATGTTCTTGCTCTTAGTTTCTTGCTCTTGCTTTCTCCTCTCCCCAGCAGAAAGAGAAAAGCTCCTTTCTGAATTTTTTTTGACTGCTATCTCATCAATCCTGCTCTAGGGTAAGCAGGTCATAATTATGCTGTAGAATAGACAAGAGAAGTGGCTGTGAAGTGTATTTTTAAACAGTTTCTGATGGCTATGTGGTAGATCTTTGTCTCCAGAGGACCCCACTTCAGCCCCACGTCACAGTGCCATTGACATATAAGCCAAACCAGCCCATTTCTTGGGATATACAGGGAATACAAAATCAAGGAATACATAGACCAGACGGGGAATGGCAGTTTCACTGCCCTTTGCTTCACTGGTTTGTTGCTAGCAGTCTTTGATTCTGCATATGTAAAAAATTGAGTGCAAAATGCCACAAATTATTGCTGAAATATTTATGAACACAAAAATGTAATGATAGGGTTTCAGATGCTGTTATCATCAAGAGTAACACTATGTATGCAACCTTCTCAGCACACTGGAAATTATGTTCAAAAATTATTCATCCCAGCAGAAGGTCATGCCACCTCACTGGGTTAAGCCACAAATTTCCCAGAGAGTGTGTCAGGACGTGTTTGGATTTAAGGAAACAACCCCCTCCCAAAAGTTAATGATGGAGATTGTTACAAGGTCTAAGCAAAGCAATTATTTTAAACTAGAAGCCAACAAAACATTCCCTTTGTTTGTTTTTCTCGGGGTCGTCCTTGACTTTCAGAGCTAGAAGACAGCTGCAGGCAGGAGGGCAGCCAAGCTAGCCAAAGAGGAGTTGCAATTAGTTTCAAAAACCCCTCTGAGCAGTACAGGGAGGCGCACGAACAGCCCTCCCGAGGCTTCGGTGGGGAATAAGGCACCCGTACATATTTTTTAAACATGATCTACCCCTAAGTTCACTTGCTAAATCAAAGGCAAGTCCTGATGGAAAACAAGCAGGAAATGAGACAATGCCAAAGATAAGGTTATAAAGGAAACATTGGAGGGAACAACATGAGCAGCCAATAACTGAGGACCACATCTGCCTGATGGAAATCCAGCAAGTAAGATTTACCTTTCCCAGGCAGAGCCCAAGAACAAAGGGAAAACTGAAATGCTTAGAGATATGGAGGAACTGGGAACATGGGCTTTCAGCACGTGCACAGAGGCACCCAGCAAAAAAGAGAAGGCTGCTTCCCTTAACCAGAAGTGTGAGCAAGCAGGGGGAGAGAAACATGCTGTTGTGTTAACCCTTTGCTGTGCATAGAAGTAATGCCTTTTTGGAAATAAAATATTTTTTCATAGATGCTTTATGTAGATATCAAACACTGTGTTTGTCATGCTAACCCAGACAACAAAACAGCAGAAATGACCCCCAAAATCCACCCTGAGAAGGTTCAAACTAAGTAGAGTCACTCTGGTTGAAATGCAGACTGCATCACCACCCTGATAGATCCATCAGGTGAGCTCCTGATCTTGCTCCAGCTCCTGCTCCAGCCTTCACATCAGGTGAAATGGGTACAGAGGTGCTCAACGGCAGCTTGAGAGCTCCATGTCCCCATCTGTGGGTTCTGACTGTTTCTCAGAGGAGTCGCTACCTCAGCATATTAAATGGATGTACTTTGTTTGTTTGCTTCTCCTGATGCTCTTGGTACAGGATTTCCCCCCGCTGCCAGCCCTGCTAGAGCGAGGAGGCTGCTGCACTGAGGAGACCCCATGGCTGCTGATGGCAGCTGGTTCTCCCAAGTCCAGTGTCAGGCTTGTGATGGTGAGGCAGAATTACAGAAAAGAGGGGACAACTGGTGGGAAAGGAAATCCAGGAAGAAGTGAAAAAATGGGGGAAAAAAGAGTAAAGCAGAGAGCAGAGAAGGTTGTGTGAAGGGGGACAAAGAAGAAAAAAGAAAGCATTCCACTTTACATTTGAGTTGTCTTCTTTATTTCCTGCCTGGTTCTTTACAAACGTTGCACGGTTTCTGTGACAGAACCCTTGTTCCTTTACACCCTCAGATATAATGCTCAAGACCTGTATTTTTTTTTGTCCTCAAAGAACAACCAAAAATATGAACAGAGTGGCAAAAGAAGTAGGATAGGAGAGGTATTTTCGTGCAATGATCTTGGAAAATGTCTAAGGCTCCCAGATCATCTTATAGAAACCTAGAGTGTCCTGTTGGCTCTTGAGTTATTTCTTACTGGCTGAATGCAATGGAGCACTTCTCCTGGCCAGAAAACCTTTTGTAATAACTCATAAGATTTACTTTTTTCTTCTCCAAGGTTTCTGATATGCATAGAGAGAAAATGGACCAATACAGAAGAAATAAATGTATGCCTATGTTGGGGATACCTAGGTATCTTACAAAGTAGTACATACACACGCATGCAGAATGCAGTGATGATATTGGATCACTCTGTCTGACTGCCAAAGTCAGACGCTTCTCAATGCCCCATTTCAAATTAGATTGACTAAACAGTCAAAACTCTGATTTTATTTATTTAGAAGTAAATCAAGCTAATTTTGCTGTGGTGCATATAGTTACTCCAAATATGAATGTAGACCACAGGTGGGAATTTCCTCAAGATTTCACCCGTAAATATTTCCACCTTAGATGAACATAATATGGTCTAAAAAGTTGACTGTAATGTTAAGTTGTGATGCCCATAAAATTAATTTTTAATTAATTTCTCTAATTTCAAAGTCAAATTGTCATTGGTGTATCTCAGGGTTTGTGTTCTCTTCTCAGTATGGATTACATAATTAACTTGCAATAGATTAAAAGGTTTATTCTTGTTAATCTATTTTCTACAAGTTTAATGGATTTGGGCATAACAAATTCAAAGATGGCCTTTTTTCTCAGGCTCCAAAAAATATAGTTAGACATATATAAAACATTTTAATCAGGCTGCTTCAAAATTCCTATTTAAAAATCTATTTTTCCTTGATGTAAAAAGGGAACAGTTGCATATCAGCATTGATATCAAATTAATCTTACCACAGAAAGCTTAGCAGAGATCTAAATAATGAGATATGTCACACTTCGGTGTAAACTGATCATCAAGTTGATGAAAAATTGTGAAGTTGTGCACTTCTTTCTAATTTGGCAATATTGGCTGTGCAAATCCAAGTCATTTGTCAAAGGTGAAGTTGGAGAAAAGCTCCTGATAAAAACTGCTGCTATATAAGCTGATGTAAAGCAAACATAGTAAAGATATTGCTATGTATTCCTTAAACAAAGCAGGTCATATCTCAGAAGCAAAGAGATTTACTATAATCTTACTGAAAGATTTGTAGCTGTAAACTGATAGGATGTGCAGCCTTCAATTCTCTAAGCATTGTATGCCTGAGGGAGGTTTTGTTGACTTGAATAGATTTACTCCCAACTGGTACCAGCCTAAGTGAAAGAATCAAGCTCTGTATGTAGACATTCTGCTGGTTAACTAAAAACCTGAGGGAAAATTGGATGATGGCATTCCTCATATTTTCCCCACCCCTAAGATGTTGCAAGATATGATCAAATGCAGTGCAAGATGCTTAATCTTATTTCCATATTTTCCCATCATTATATGCAAGACACTGGAAAAAAGTTACATAAAGCAAGTATCACTTTGCCTGTATAATAAATGTAAACTATTTTAAGGTGTGTTCAAGGACAGTTCTGCTCATTTCAGACTTCCTTTGGTGGTTCGGGCTTTGCAGTTTTTTCAACCGCAATTGTTATGCAGGACACTGAAAGCTATTGAAAATTTCATAACATTTGTACTTGAAAAACACAAGAGGGTAGCAGTACAAGTTTGATTACTTTGGTTTAAACTATATTAATGCTACAGATATTTTTTTTTAAGTGTAATTCATTTCTGGCTTACTTGTGGCGACTTGCAGAGTGGTTAATTACTGCTTGGAGGCAAAAATTGTGGCACAGAGGTCATTAAAAAAAGAAAGATTTAGGGAGTGCAAAAAAAGCCAGGTTTTTTAGAACTGGCTAATTTGTCCAGAAGGGGATACATTTTTATAGCATGCATAAAGCAGAAATATTTATCTTGAAGCAAAACCACAATATTTTCCTTTCTGTTTTTAGAACCAGCCATTTGATTGTTCTATAATATTGTTAGACAGATCTTTCATTGTAACTAGTTTCTATTACAATACTTTCCTTGCAATTGAATTTCGAAATTTTCAGGTTATTTGGCATGATATTATAAATACTTCTCAGGTCTCCCTCAAATTCTATTCATTCTACATGAAGAAAGTATCCCAAAGAAAATGTGGTGAATCTATCAGGAAAAGGAAAAAAACCCTAAATATTTTTTAATGTTTTAATTGCATTAACTTCATATTCTCTCCAAATAGTTTTGAGTTTGACACCTGCTATGTTAATTCAGGATATTTCTTCTCATCAACAACATGCCCAAACTTGACCACTTCCTGTTTCCCATGTGTTTTATTGAAAGCTTGTAGAAACACAAGAACTTTGCAAAATCTGATCCAACAAAGTGAGTCAGGTTCTTAGGTGAGCACCTCAGCCTAATCGCAAACCAAGCAAACAAGTGGGCTATCTCAGAGAAATGATGAGAAACAGGATTTGCTTTTGCTGTTAGAAGGTGAGACTCTGCCTGCATGAAAGCTGGTAAAACACAGGGGCAGAAAACAGGAGTCTGTTACATCAGCTTAATGGAAACCAAGGAAAAAGCATTGTCTCAAATGTATGGGAGCCCAAACAGCTTATTTTTTAATGTGAAACATAAATACTTGTGTTTCTGCGAGTAAAATAGAGGTGTTGAACTTGGAGAATTTAACAAGAAAAATGTGTGTTCCTGGTTTAAGTGCTCAGACTCCTACCCAGAAAAAGAAACTTGTAGTGGATATATATCACTCCAGGTGGATTGCATGCAATTAAGAGAATCTACGGTTTTTTTCTTCCCTGCACACAAAAAGGCACTTTTTTCCATCTTTTGCTACTTAATCCAAAGTTTACATCAAAATGGTTGGTAATGGCAAAGAGTCCTGCCCTCATCTCAGAGCACCTATTTGTTTGCCAGGATTCCACCAATAAGTCACTTGTCAGTGTGCCGGACCATAGTCCATCCTCAATAAACTGGAGCAAAAAATAAGCCATTGTAGATTTACCACAGTACCTGGCTTCTTGATATCTCAAAGTAGAAATTTTTTAATTAATTTGACTGATTTAAGGCTCAGATCTTTGTGAAGAACTGGGTTCTAACAGGCTCTGAAATAGATTTTGCTTTAATTAGGTATTTACCTCTCCCTCGAAAACAGATAAGCATTCACAGATAGACACACACTTTCTGCATTGCTAGGCTCCTGATTTATGTATGTGCTGGACGAGCTGTACGTATTCTGGTTTCTTATTTTGGTTTAAGGTCTTTTCTTTAGGCATGGTATACATATCTTAATATAAGCCAGGAATGGCCATACCAGGTCATATTAAAGGTTGAGTAGCTCATTCTCCTCTGTGACTGTAGCCAAAAGCAGGTGCTTTGTACAAAGCGTAAGGACAGCATGGAGCCTTACTTCCCCATTATACGCTCTCCACTTCCGATGTTTTGTGACTCAGAGAAGTCAGCATAATTTAGGAAATTCAGATATATGCGCATAGAGGACTTTCAGTCATTAAATTTTGTTTACTCTCTGTATATTTCAAAGTGTGATGACTTGCAAGGATAAAAAGAAAAATAGCTCTCTGCTGCCTCTATGGGAGAAAGAGGAAAAGCTAACCTGGGCATACTTTATTTATGCAAACTAAATTCAGCCCAATGTACCTATGCTGTCTGTTGTGATTTTAAAAAGGATATTAAATGATACATGAAAATGTATTTCTTAAAGCACAACTGAGACTCTAAATGCATGCCAGTGTACACTCTGTCCCCCCATAACACCCCAAATCTGTGCTTCCATGCACCCAAAAGGGAAAGAAATACCCCTAAATGTTCACTATTAAGTTACTACTGCCTTGAAGTTGAAAAGATCAGGGTGAAAAATATATTTCCATAATCATTATCTTTAACTCAATCTAGCTCCTAAGATCGCCCATGTTGGCAAAAGTATTAGACCCAGGTTGCTTTATAGATTAAACTGAATTTCCTTTAATTGAATTATGTGTTTGGCCATGTTCATGGGCTCAGACTCACCAATATTTTGATTTCTGCCTCCAGAGCTCCTCATTCAAACATGTAATTTTAATCAAATTAGTTTTCTCTTTTTAGTGTCAGTACCTCCTGTTGGCTGTCCAAATATAGTTCATACCAAATATGGTTCAGATGCTCAGAAGTACATGAGTTATCATGTTACCCACACACTTACATCTTTACCCTCCTTTCCCATATTTACACATATCTTTCTTCTCTCTCCTTCTCTCTCTTTCCTTCACGAAACTCTGAGGGGACCAATTCCATCATTAACACACCAGGGAGGTTGCACATGGAGGCAAAAGAGTGCAGAGCACTAGCACAATGATGTATAATGTATAAGCACGTGTGCAGCCTCAAGAAGCCTGTATTCAGCTGAGCAGATGGCTTCACACCAGGGCTATCAGCTAAAGACTCATCTTTGACCAGAAACAAAAAAGTTAAAAGATGTGAAACTGTTTTCTGCATTTAGTCCAGTATATTTGATTTAAGCCAAGGGCTTTGAACAGCTATCCAGATGCCAAGAACAGTAATGTATGTACTGATGTAGAATTTTAAACAGCAAACGCAACAATAAGCAAATGTTTCCCTTAAGTTTTGTTTTTCCTTTTCTTGCTTTGGCTCAGGAAACACAGGGCTGGAATTCAGAGCCTGTGGCCCCGACTCCTACCCCTGGGTAAGACAGCTGGGTACGGAGAAGAGGGAGAAATGGAGGGGAAAGGAAAAAATACTCATGGGTTGAGATAAAGACAGTTTAATAGAACAGTAATGGAAGAGGTCAATAACAATAATAATAATTATGGTAGAAGAATATACAAAATGAAGTGACACAACACAAGTTGCTCTCAGTACCCCATGATCAGCTACCCAGCCCATCCCGAGCTGCAATTGCATATCCCTGCCCCCTGGCCAACCCCCAATTATATACTGAGCATGACGTCTATGATATGGAATATCCCTTTGGACAGTTTGTCCTGTCTATGCTCCCTCTCAGCTTCTATGGGAAGCTGAAAAAGTCCTTGACCCATATGAAGATTATTTAGCAACAACCAAAACAATATGTTTTATCAACATTCTTCAACATTCTTCTCATACTACATCCAAAACACAGCGGCTACTAGAAGGAAAATTAACTCTATCCCAGCTGAAACCAAGACATCTTTTAAAAGAGGAAGGCCCACTAGCATTGCTCACCCTCAATAAACAAGGACAAGCTTATTTTATTTACTTGGTGTGGAATTTACATCTATGCACAAAAAATATTTTTTCTTTATCAGACATGGAAAGAACAGAGATACTCTAAAGCGGAGTATGTATGCCTGTAAATTCTTTAGGGATTACAGGGCCTAACACAGGTGGTCTGGCAGGAGCCTTTGAACTCTGTTATTATTAAAATAATTTCTTAGGACCACGTATCCAGCTGCCCACTCTCATGATTTTATCAAGAATCTCCCTGTAGCAGACACGGCATCCTCTTCTGGCATCTGGAGATTACATGACAATTTCCACTTTCATTTAAAATGAAAAAAGCTCCTAAATTCACAAAGATCTTGAAACCAGGAACAAAATATAAGCAGCAAAGAAAAAGGGCACATTTTTTAAAATTGATTTTGAAGTCCATCTCACCAGAGTCTGAAGACCTCCCTTATGATTTCAGGCTGGTGATTATTGCAAGCAGTTAAGGCTTAGCTCCAAGGCTGGCTCTGACCCCTGCAAATTTGTACAGAGCTGGGATTTAGGATCTTGGCTCCTGCTCTGACTAATCTATAAGCTACCAAGGAAATAAAAGACATGTAATAGGGAAGAAAGTACTGCTTGGGAACGCCTAGCACCCAATGAGAGGCAGAGCCAAAAGGAATAATCTGGGTCTGATGGATGAGCCCCCAGCAGAGACAGAAATGGTATCAGTATCTTGGTTCCAGTACACCTGGCTGTGGTCCTCACCAGACAGAAATCGCTTTGGGATTCTTCAAGATAAAGAGAGTTCCCTGAGTACCAGTTATCATTACTGTGCCATGCAGATCTGTTTTCACAGCTGGATGCCCCGATGCCCATAGCTAGTGCTGCTTGAAGCAGCGCGCACTCAAACCACCTGCCAATGCAACTCCATACATCAGCCAAATGCCGGGATTGAGAATGTTTCTGTACCTTAAAATTAGTTTCTTTGCATTTTAAATTGGACACATTGGTGTCGTTTTTGATGTCCTTAGTGACAGTTTGAAGGGCACCTCCAAAGAAAGGAAACCCTGGCCAGACAACACTGGCACTTTGTGCACTGACAATAAATGTCCTCACATCTTAATTTGCAATATGAGGAAAAATATCAAAACTTTAGGAAAGGTAATTCATTTCTACACTGATAAGAATCTCTTTTGTAAAACAGAAAAAGTGTTTACTCTTCCCAGACTTAAACCATTAACAACTGCTCTGAAAGAGCTTATCTCAAAACCCCTCTCCCCATTTCATTAAGTGCCAAGATTTAATCAGGCTGAGTTAGGTGGAGACCAAGGGACTGCAAAGCCCTTTACAAAGGAGAGAGGTAAAAATTCATCCTTCCCATTAGCCAGTTTGAAGTAGAGGGGAGTTGGCTGGCTTTTAGCCTTCCTTTGGTAATTTAAGCATTTGCATTAGAGTGTCTGGGAGTTACCTCTTTCCTCCTCCACAGGTAGCTTTGCCTGGAGGATGCTGCTTTGGGAGATCAGGAAGGAATTTTTCCAGCTGGGCCTATATAGACCCTCAGCTCATCCTGTCTTCTTCTTAGCGCTACAAAGGTACAGTTAGAGCAATAGATTTCAAAGTCTAACACTCCCATTACAGCTCTTTACAGAGACATTTAGCTCAGCACAGCTTGCAGTTGCTCTCTGAGGAGACACGATAGCAAAAGCCGGGGAGTTCAGTGTCCCACCATGAGGTTTGAAGAGGGAGAGGGGCCCTGTGTATAGTCCTGTCTGCTACCATACTGGTGGGAACTCAGTGAACTCATGTCCCGGAACAACTTGGAAAATAGCTGGTACATCAATTTAATAAAATTGCAGCTTATGTTGTCTTCAGTTGCCTACGTGTCTGGATCAATGGCTTACTGTTCAATCCATTTCTAATGTGTTACTGGAAACTGCACTTACATTTTTCCTGGTTTGGAAAAGCAGCTACATACATACCACTTACCCACTCAGCACTTCTTCTCTATAGATTTCAAAGCTCTTGACAAAGCAGAGACATTTATGGAAAGGAGAAACTGAACACCAGGTAGAGTTACCCACATGTGTGTAGTCGATCACCGGCAGAGCAACCCAGAACCCCTGAATCCTCATCCATTTCCGAGACACTGGAGTACCATTTGTCCTTGCCCAGTTTGAAACGTAGCGGAGCTTTTATTCAGTGGCTGGCAGGGTCGTTGGCTGTCAGTCACCAAATAGACACATTAAACATCTTTTTAACCAAAAAGTGATGAAAAGATATTTTGAATGAATGGATTACCTTGGTTTGGGACACTGAATCTGTCAGCTAGGGCTGGACCCATAGCTGAATTTGTATGCAGTGCCACAAACAGATAATTCAGAGGAGAATCCCATTTCCAGTGATTACTGTAGGAATGAGACACCATCTATCCATTCTGCCTGGGGGATACAGGGGAAGCTGTGCTATTTTTGCCATTGATAGGTGAAATTTTTGCCATAGTCTACTTGAGAAGGGAAGCTTTAGTTTCCAGGACAGTCTCTACTTGTCTGCTTCACTACTTTGGCCTCTGTGGCCAGGTTAACTTGCTTTTGATACACCACTTTTACACACCTCGCAGAAAAATCTCCTTTAGACCTCATGTTCCAGGGAATACTGGGTGAGCAGAGTCCCATCACTCCCCATCACAGTGCATAATCAGAAAGCATGGCCAGGACACAAGTCCTGAGCAAGATCATCCAATTATCTTGAGGTCATTCATAAGTGGCTCTGAAGCCAAATATATAAGCTGCTCCTGCAACCACTGCCACAGATAGTTTGCCCAGTCTTATAAAGGATCTGATTTCATTACCAAAGGCTTCCAGGACTCAGCTTCTCAGCCCGCCTATCACCCACTATGCATATGTTGACAACTATTTTTTCCTCATCCATATATTCAAAGCAGAAACTAAGAATGCAAAGGTTATTCACTTCCAAACCCCTCTCTCCATGGACAGGCCGACAATGTCTCTGATGATGAATAGAACCACGCTGGCATGCAAATTTGCTAAATGTAACCAAGGAAACAGGGCCCTTACTATTACCATACACTTCTCAGAGCATTTGCTGGAGGCAGAATAGCATCTCCTGGTATCTGTCACTCACCTCTGGGAATGCAATGTAAAAATAATTACATATGTATAATGAGGAATAGGAAAGAAATACATTGTATGTAAATATAGCCAAACTGTCCTGTCAATGAATGGACTGATTTGATCAGGAAAGTTGACGGAACAGACTAGCAGTACTGATCTGGTTTTGATTCCCAATGGAAAAGAGAGTAGATACACAGGAAATATATGCTCAGGCCATCTAGGTACAAATTTGTTGTTAACACATATCTGTCCACGTGGATAGGTTTAACATGCTGTGGGCTGGATCACGAAGGTGTAAGTGTAGCACACTAGAAAATTTAGAGCAAGCTTATAGCATGTGTGGGCATCAGCACTATCTTTAAAAAAGCAAGAAACAAACAAAAAACCCCAAAACCAAGCAGCCAAACAGAAAACACAAAAACTTGAAGCCTTGAGACAGTCTGAATAGCAGAGGGTTCGTTAGAAGAATTATGAGTTAACTAGGAGAAGGCTTGAGGACGCCCTGGTGTGCCAGTCACCTATAATATACCCAGACCAGTGCTTGCTGGAGGTGATTATGTGGGACATGAACCAGTGAACGATATCTGTGCAGGAACTTGAAAATGAATGAAACCTAAATGTGAGTTTGCATGATGCTCACGGGCTCTGTGGATGCAGCATACCTCTCATGGGTTGCTTTTCCTTGTATCTTCCACCATGCCCATCCTGACACGAAGCCACAAGCACCTCTTCCAGCTTAACTACTTCTAGCAAAGCCATACGAGGACAGGAAGGCAAAGGGAGCACACCAACCTGTGAGGAGAGCAGAATTCATTCCTTCTTGGGAAATCTGTACCGCAGACATGCTGTCAGTATGAGCCAAGCTAACAAATGAACCTTTGAGAGCAGTCGGAGTGGCACAAGGCAGAGGCGGGAGACCACTTGGCAGGAGAGCTGTGAAGATACAGGGTAATGTATCTTCATCAACACATAGTTCTGGGGTAGCAATGGGACTGTGGGGAGAGGGCCATGGCGGAGCCAGGTAACATAGAGGAGGGAGAGAAGGGGAGCTGAGTTTTCTGATTGTGTGTTGCAGACTCATGGAAGTTAGCTAGGTCTTTCCAAGATGCGCAATTTTTTTTAATTCGAAAAACTAGTAAGTTAAAATAAACAAGCTGATAGCCAGGATCTCCTTCTCTTCTGTCAATCCCTGACATTTGTCTCCTGTCTCTCTGACTTCCTCATTAGATTATTTAGGTTTAGAGCCGAGGACTCCACTGTGCTAATCCTAAACCCAAATGATCAAAAATCTTTTAGACAGGAGAAAACTTATAGCTTTCTACCACTTACTCAGTAGACCATAATATCATAGAATACCAGGTTGGAAGGGACCTCGAGGATCATCTGCTCCAAATATAAAGAATCTGAATCTGTATCTATGAACAGGACATCAATAAGTGAAGGAACAAAGATGTCACAGTATCGTTGATAGTGAACAGAAATATTTTAGCTGCTGAAAGTGAATTGCAAAAACGCTTGGCAATTCAGTACATTTTGAAGGCGAACTGCAAAACCTGGACATCCACGCAAAGCTTCTGGAAATTTATCTAAAGCATCCCAGAATGCTAATGGTAGGAAATGTCAAGAAAAAATGACTTTCTATGGTTTCCAGTATTTCCAGACATCCTTTAGACCAGCAGTCCCCAAAAATACCTGTGGTATTTTGGTAATTCCTCTTCTGCTCCCACAGATTCCAAGAAGTGCCAACATGTGAGAAAATGTAAAATTAAATGCTATTCCTAACCTCAAAAAAGTTTCATACTTGGCTCATTTGTGGTTCAGGGAAGGGCTCAAGCGAAATGGTATTTTCCATGAAGTGTGTTGTTCGTCTTACGACTCCTTCATGACTTTTGTCATGATTCAAATGCTCATTGTAACAACTGAAACTCTAGCACTAGTATTTTGCACTGTTAGATAAACACACTGTGTTTTCTCAATTCATTTTCTAAAAAAGATGTTCTACAGAACAAAGCTACCTTTCTTATGTAGGTGGTGTCTTATATCTGGTGATGCTCATCAGGTCCCTATCCATGTCTTAATGCAAACTACAAAGATCTAATGATGACTCAAAAGTCTAGTAACAGATACTAATTTTGATTGTAGAGGATACCGAGGGAAATCCAGCACAGCACAAAAACTAGTTATGTGTATGTGTCATGTGTTTATTAGGAGGCTTGTGAAATCAGTTTGGGCTCCAAGTTCCACACATTCATGACAAAAAAAGCCTCATATGGCATCATGATGGGTAAAGACTGGATGACTATGGAGCAACTGGAAAATCTCTTACATGAGATAGCATCAATGCCAGCATAGGATGCATGTTAGCTAGAGAAAACATATTAGCCATTAGTGATCTATGGGTTTAGGTTATTTTGTGACAGTGCAAGAAGTACAGCAGTGAACCATTTGACATTGGCACAAATAAATCAATAATTTTAGATGAAATTATAACCCAAACATCATTGTCACTAAAAAACTTTTGAAATAATAGGTAAGTAGACACTTTGGAAGATTAAAGATACAAAGAGTATTTGTTAAGGAAAAGTAAGACGAATATATATAACATATTGAATGGTACCAGCAATGCCAAATGGGCTCTCTTATTTACTCTTCTTGCTAATTTACCTTGGCCATAGTATGAGAACAAAAAGTAACCAAGGAAATGTTAAAAGGCAAAACAATGAACACAGATAAAAGTGATTTCTTTGTATAAAAATATTTTGCATATCTATAGCACCTTGCCTTGAATGATTTCAAATCACTTTAATGAAGTTAGGCCTCAGATTTACATTTTAGAACACTAAAACGCAAGTAGGTGATTTGCAAAGATCGTAGAGAAAGTTTGTACGGTAGTTGAGAGAGGAACCTTTTTTCTTCTATTCTCACTGCCTCTAGATAATTTAGAACTGAATTACAGAGCTGCTGCAGGACATTGTTAAAATAAGTGATATAGAAGTTTTCTGTATCTATTAAGAAATTTATATGAATAGTAATTCAGAAGATAAGACTCAATGTATGTCCTTGTACATGTGTTAGCATGTACATTATTTTAATCAGAGGTATACCATAGAAAGACTGATAGGAAATCCCCTATGGAAAGAAATCCAAAGGGATCAGTCCTATGGGATTCAGTACTTTACAATAGTGGCCATAAAGAAAAGCTGTGTGATTCATTCACAAGAAACACACATGAGGCATTTCTGCAACTATCAATATGCACAAACTACAACACTGTGTCAGAGTGAGGCTGAAAAGGATCCATCAGGAATCCTCTGAGTTAAAGGCAAAAGATCTCACTTGCTTCCTTTTTCCCAAATG